>JARHVA010000923.1:1167500-1205000 GCA_037957365.1 Torreya grandis | reverse complement strand
ATTAAACAATCCTTTCCAACATTACTTAAACCTTTAAACCAATTACTAATATATATATTTTTAAATAAATACTTCAAAAATAATATCTCTTAACATTTTCAAAAAATATATGTACATATATTAAATATTTATAATAATTAAAAAAAAAAAAAAACTTTCAACCTCTAAATACATACAATACAATTATAACTCCTCGCCAATTCAATCATCTTTCACACTCTTCCACATAAATTGAGAAGAATTATAAAAGAGTAAATTTTGCCATATGATATGATCCCGTTGCTTTTCTGCATTTTCCTTTTGTAGCAATAATCTTTCCTAAAAAGAGACTTTTGGTATATTCAATAATCTATGACGCATTTGTGACGGTTTTTTTTTTTGGTTTTGCACTCATATTTATAATATAGTTTTTACTATGTTGGACTATATGAGAGTTGTTCCTTTTTTTTATTTAGTTTTTATTTTATAACGCTTTATTGACATTGAGAAAAGTTACAACCGTCACAATCATCCTAATGCTAGAGCCATAGAATATAAATAAAGGGTTTTGAATTTTTCCAATTTAAAAAAAAATAGTAAATGTCAATGGACAGCCACATATTTCTATGAAATTGACAAACAAAAAGATTTAATGAAAGGCAGCACCACATGTGGGGATTGGGGCCCATTTGTGTTCAACGAGTTGTGGGTCACACCTAAAATTCACATTGATTAATTAAAAAAAAAAAAAGTTACACTTATTGTTTAGAGACATCCATTTTTTTTTTTTTGGTTTATTTAAATATCATTAAAATTTGATTTTATAGTTTATTAAATTTTATTTATAAGTTTTATTATTACATTTCATATGTTATCTTTAAATTGTATAACGTTTAACCTTGCAATTTATTAGATTTTAATCATAAGTTCATTTTAGTATTAAAAATTATTATTGGAAATATATTTATTAATAAAAAATAGTTAGTTTACATAGTAAAGATGGTTGGGTGATATCATGATTTAATTAGAGAAAATTTATTGTGAAAATAGAAAAGCGAAACCAAATAGCTTTCAAAGATTCTTTATTAGCTAAGCATAACCAAAAACATGAAAAACAATGGCCCTCATAACTCACTTGTTGGTCAAACAAAACCAAACAAGTGAAACAAATAAAAACTAACCCCTGTGTACAAGCCCTAGAGCAATGCAATTGATGAAGTGGAAGAACAATTTCACAAGGCAATGACATACCTATAGAACCAACTGATGTAGCAAAAATCATCACCACCATCAAAGAATAGAAGCCAATGACTACCATAACTATCGTCACCACCAACTGAGACACCAAACCCCAACACCACTAGGGATGTAGCCAAGGTAATCATTGACAAAATAGATCTGTGTTCACCAAAGTAGGTATGTAGGTTGACAAGAAACAAGGGATGCAATCATCAAACTCCCACACAGTGCCAAATGCACAAATATGGATGCCACCATCATATTAGACAACCAACATAGAATCGAAAAATAACCAAGCAATTATCCAGAGGTGTCACAGTGCCCTGACCCTTATTCCCTAACATTCAGCATCCCCAGAGCTATGCTCTCTTAGGGTGAACCCTAAACCTACAATTTTAGCAGGAGGGAGGGTGAGAGCCTCCTCCAACTAATTTTCCATTCACATCACCAAGATTTGACTTTGAAACCCATCATATTTCACCCATAATTTTTATTATTTCACCTTGCATATATTATTTTATTCGTGTAAATCTTGGCTTTGCAATTTATCAATTTTCATCAACAATTCCACAGCGCCAAGATTTGATCTTATAACCCATCAATTATCACCTACAAGTTCTACTTTCACACCTTGCATGTAATGTGCAAATCTTGTAATGATGAGGCTGGTTCAGATCCACAGAGATTGAATAAGGAGCCAAATATAAAGACAATAAAACACAAGAAATATTTTAAATACAAAACTATTATATTTTTTTCACTCTGTATATTAATTCACATGAGTGATTACAAATATATATGAAATGAGTTTCCTATATTCGGGATGGTAGATCCCTGAAAACTCTCAACTGAACAATCACCCAAATTTCTCTCAAATCTATATGTGCAATATTGTTATAACATATAAAAATATACAATCGACTAATATATTATAATAACTAACTACTAACTTACTATATGGTAATTAATATTCAATAAATAGTAATTTACTTTATAGTAAATACACAAATGTTAGCACTAACATTAGGTTATTATTAACATTTCCCCCCTTAGTGCAAACATGTGGAAGACATCATCTTATATTGCAACTCTCACAAAACACACATGATGATTTTTCACTCGGCTAACCACCAACCTACAAATATCAGAGGGTTTTACATTTGGTTTATTGACAAACTAAAAACATTGGATGGTTTTACACTTGGTTTATCACCAACCTATATACAGAAGATGGTTTTACATGTGGTTAACCAACAACCAAAAATATCCAAAAGATTTTACAGGTTAACCCGCAACCTTACATAATACTACAATATTCTATTAATCTTCATCATTATTTTTACCTCAAGGGAAAATACAGAAATGAAAGCTCACTTATTTCAATACTTGAATAGGTATGTATTTTTGTTTTTATTTACAACACACAACGGAAAAATAGGAAAACCACACCACATTATATGTCACCAAATTTTCTTGAGCCCTATCGTTGGTGACTGACGAGAGACTCTGTAACCTTTAGTCTTTGTTTCCTCCTTCCTCTAGTATATGATGCTGCTTACTCAGTTGAAGAAGACATGAAGCTCAACTGAATGAATTGTTCGAGGATAAATCCATCCCACAATCTAGACATCATGTACAAGTCAAAATGCATTCGTAAGGCAAAGAGTTTTATATTTTACAATTTTTGATAATGACTTTATATGACACCTATGTCTAAATGACTTTGACTTTATCAACATATAAACATTTTGAAAATTTTAATGACGTTTTATAGATAAATAATGAAAATGACGACTTTTTTATTTTGACAACAACAATGCACTTGAGTTGGCCTAATGGTAAAGAACATGTGCCCCTGGAAGGGATGTCACAGGTTCAAATCCTGCAGGGGGTAGGGATTGCATGCTTCGTATTCGTAGCACAGTAAGGTGCCTCCCCACGATGGAAGTACGAGGTGGTCCCATACGCGGGACATGCCTTGTAAACCATAACCAAGACATTAATTGGCATCGTGGACCTTAAAAACTATATTATATTATTATTATTATTAACCCATTATTTTGTATAATATACTCTTTTACAATACTAACATACTTTTCAAAATATGACTCCAATATTACTTTGACACTTTGAACAAAATAACAAATTATTTATATTGACCATGACCCTAGATGATAAAAATGACAAAATAATATTTAGTTACTAAGACAATAACAAACTATATTATAATCAAACAATTAAATTATTTTGAACATCTAAAATCACATGATAATAACTGAATCCTAAAAATTAAATTATTTTGAACATCTAAAATCACAGGATAATAACTGAATCCTAAAAATAAACTCACGACACTATCTAGACTCAAAATGCAAACAAAACTTTTTCAAAGGGTGTACACACTTATGACACCTAATGAACTAATAAAAAATATGTATTATTATGACTTAAAAAGACGAAGTAACCAATAAATACTAACCACCATTAACCAACATGTGAGCCTTTCACATGCAAGCACTTAACACTGTGTAAGAAGACTTACATTCCCAGAGCTACAATACTCAACGTCTGATCAAAATCCGTGAGAAATGGAATGGTTGACGAGTGCATAGGGATGTCGTGGCATATCAGACAATGAGCAGAATGGATCACGAACCAATATGCAGAAAAGATCATATTGGAGAAGATCTGTGTACATGTCTACATGGATTATTTGACTTGAATGGTCGATTTTCACGTTAGATGCGTAGTCCAATGCAATTGATGATGTGTTGGACAGGCTGTAGAATGGGCTCCAAGGCTAACTACATGCTCATCACCATGATCTCCAAATAAATGCTGAAAATATGCAATGAATAAACATGGACAACTTAATATCTAACGATAATATGGCATCAAGTTACCTTCCATATTTGGCATGTTTTGGGGTCGAGACTTGCATGTATATGAGCATCAATAACTAGGATGAGTGGGACATGTCTAAGCGCTGAGAATTAATGTAGACATGGAAGTTAGTGGACTGTACTCTTTGTTGTTGGTCTCGACACGTATTTTGACATTGAACACTGCAGGCAGATTTGGCACAAGTAAAACTCGTCTGTTAAGTTTTTAATCCGAGTCTATCGTGCACAAAGAGATCTGATGCAGGTAGATGTCTGGCATGCGACTTTGAAAAAAACAATCTGTAATTAATTCAGTACAATCTTTCATTCAATTGCTAGATGGGTGCTATTGAACCTAGCAAACAGGTAGAAAAACCAATGCCTAAATCCCTTGACTTGGGTGCTAAGTTGAGCAGAACAGGATCTGATGTGAATCAGATTAAATCCAACAGAATTTCAAGTAACCCCAGATCCAAACACCATTGAAGGGAGACCAAGGTGGACTGATCCGAGCATAAAGACTACATCCAACATGTCCAAACAAGCTATATGGCCAGAGCTCCAAGATATTATCCTTACATTATATTGAACGATGCTACAACTGAATGCATAGAACTTCAATATGCCAATACGCCACAGAGTTTGCATGTGGCCAAGATAGAAATAGTACATAAGTTATGATCTACAAGACTCTCATGATTAGTAGCAATCCCCTGCTCTGATACCAGATGATGGGGCTGGTTCAGATTCAGATAGATTAAATAAGGAGCCAAACACAAAGACAATAAAATACAGGAAATATTTTAAACACAAAACTATTATTATTTTTTTATTCTATATATTAATTTATATGAATGATTACAAATATATAGGAAATGATTTTCTTATATTTGAGATGGTATATCCCTACAAACTCTCAACTGAACAATCACTCGAATCTCTCTCAAACCTATATGTGCAATATTATTTTAATATAGAACAATATACAATCGACTAATATATTCTAATAACTAACTACTAACTTATTATACGGTAACTATTATTCAGTAAATAATAATTTACCTTATAGTAAATACACAAATATGAACACTAACATTAGGTTATCCTTAACATGTAAATATTGACCTTACAATCTATTAGAGTTTACCCACAAGTCCACACTATTAATATTTGACCTACCAAGCAATCAAATTTCACCCACAAATTCTACTATCATACCTCACATGTAATATCTAAATCATGTAAATCATGGCCTTGCAACTTATCATATTTTACCCACAAGTCTACACCGCCAATATTTGACCTTGTAACCCATTAGATTTCACTCACAAGTTATACTACTACACCTTGCATGTAATATCTAAGTCATATAAATCTGAGACTTACAATCTATCAGATTTCACCCACAAGTCTATGCTATAAAGATTTGACCTTGCAACCTATCATATTTCACCATAAGAGCAGCATGGGGAGGTTGTGGGGTTTTGGTCAACAATATATAGTTAACTATGTAAATTTGACTATATAGTTTATATTGTTATTGTGCTAAAAATAGTGATGGACTAATATTTGTTAGGTTGATGTGTGATTCACTTCATTTAATATATGTAGAAATTATATACTGTAAATGTATTTAATTATGAAGATTTGATGATGTATTTTTATATTGATATTGTGCTAAAAATAGTGATGGAGTAACATTTGTTACTTTGGTGTGTGATTTAACTCATTTTATGTAATGTTGAAATTATATGTTTTCATAAGTATTTAACTTAATTTAAGTATTTTAATATTATAATATGTTGATTTGATATCCTATTTCTATTATTATGAGGTGGTTCTACGATAAACTTCTATCGAATTGGAAGGAGAGCATCATCAAAGAGAAGAGAATAGATGAAGAATCTAGTTATTATAGGGAGAAATAGATGTGAATTGATAAACAATACATAGGATAGTTGACCCAGATGCCTTTCTTAGGATGAATGCGTAGGAAGAGTGTGGGTTTGTATTTTTTCTATACTTTAGTTTTTGGGTAAGTGATTGATTATCGATGTTCCACATATCATTTGATCAACAATAAAATTAACCTATACAAACATGTTGCTTGAAAATAAAATTATATGACTCTTAATAATCTTGTGATAATCTTTATAATAATTAGTCAAACTCGAGTTATAGTTCAAAATTTGATTTCTACTTGGACCTCAATTTCAAATATCAAAGAATAAATTATACATATATGTAATGTATACATATGAGTATAAATATACATTTTTAAAGTTTTATAATAAAAATATTTTAAAACTTTAATTATATATTTAATATTGAAAAGGAAAGAAGAATTAAAAATCATTTATTTAAAAATGACAAGTCTCAACAATGTCGGAACTTCTAGGGATAAAGTTGGATAAAATGTTGACCATAAAAATCACTTTCCTTAGAAAACATGTTACAACTTTATAGCTCCAATCTTTCCAAATAAATTGGGTGAAGGGATAGACTCCCATATGCAAAGAACATTATTTTTTAAAGTTATATTACTTAAAAATAAATATGTGTGATTTATATTAATGTACACCCTCAAACTATTCGCAATAGATATTGTCTTTTGCGCAACTCAAAAATATGAGAACATAATTTATAATAGTGGATCCATGTTTGACAAGAATATCTATCTATCCTAGCTATTCATGTATGAGGTATCCTATTCATAAATAAAAATATATATGTAAACAAATTACAATACAATTGTCTTTTTTAATACTTCAGTTAATATAAAATATTTTTTTTATAGTTGTTAAACTAAATAAATTTAAATTTGGTAATAAATAAGGTGGAATATTCCTCAATTACACTCATAAATATATCATTATTTAAATTTCAAATTTTATAAAAACTATATATATTTTATAATATATATTTAAAATTATTTAATTCACTTAAAAAAATCAAAATATTCCAAAAATAAAACCTATAATTTCTATAAAATAGGACTAATACTAACATAAAAAGAGATCCAAACACTAAAAATTTAATAACAAATTCTAATCCTGTGGTTATACATGGAAAGTTATACCCCCAATTAAAAAACAAAACAAAACAACAAACTACCAATATAATGTCCCACAATTGATAAATTGTTTTAATTTTAATGCTTTAATTTTTTTCTCCAATCTTTTTTTCTAAAGTGCATGATTGATGAGGATAACCAAACAGAAGGCATTGGATTAAAATCTGATAAAGTGTGCAACAAAATTACAAATCAATCAATCTCATTTGTTTCCTTCAATCTTCGCAAATGGTGTCCACCACCGACAAGAAAATACCACACTTGATTTTAGAAGCACCGGATCTTTGTGGGTAGACACAAATAATTGCAAAAAGTGTACAGCAATTATTAATGTAAACAACATTTTTTTCTGTAAGAAATCTGATATTTTATGGCATATATCTCAGACAAAAAACAGTCTTTCAGTATATAATAAATCCCTGTGTTTTATATACCCACGCCATGATATCATCTTCACGTATATCTGCCAATCAAGTGGACTATTAAAGCCTCAATATTACAACTAATCTTCAATAAAATAATGCCTTGGACGTATACACATTGATTGTAATATGCATTCCACGCTTCGCGACACTGTTCTTGGACTTATACACATGAACTGTAATATGCATTCCCCGCTCCGCGATGATCTTCTACGTAAAGTATTTTATTGGATGAAAACTACATTCATTACATTATGTTGAAAGCCTTCTCAACTTGTGTGTGATGAAAGCGAAAGCTCTGGTTTTATTTTCCCCAATCGTAATCAACGTGGGGCCAAATCTCATCCACTACACTCGTATTTAGCCCTCACAGTCAATATAATGTTTTTTCCAGTTTCCTGAAATGGCCTGCGATCGTCAGTTTAAGGAAATAATGGCAACTGCTCGATTTATAATGTCGTGAATTAAGTATCACTTGGGGTATCAACAGCCGGCCGACCAAACGATCGTTTTAATTTTTGTTTTAACGTATTAAAGATATAGTAATGTACAAATTCGTCTACTTTATGGGTATGTATGGTGACCCATTTTTATTTATTTATTTATTTTGTGATGAAATATATTTATATATCAATTTATTAAAATAAATATACAAATAATTTACTCAAAAAGTAGTATAGAAGCACACCACGAAGTCATACTAGGCAAGTTTAGGAATCAAAAGCAGAAAGAGAAACAATTAGGTTATGCTTAGGAACAAATCATAAATTCATCATAAAATTAATCAATCAATATCAAGATCGAAGTTGTAAATGCTCCAACCATTTGTAATTATTTCTCTCAAACGTTATTGGGGATGATCAAACACAGTGTGATGTGGTTGATGATAAATTGCTGTCATATTGTACTTAAGCATGATTTATGCCAACAATAATCAACATTCTAGTTCCAAACCTTCATGTGAAATATGGACATATCATTAAACATTACAAGTGTATATTCACAGGGTTCTTTGAGTTCATCACCTAAAATGCCTTACCATAGCTTCTCACCTTTATTGACCAACTCACCTTGATATATTTCACCACTTTCATGCTCTATAAGAATGTATTTGGATGTCAAAATAAGTTCGTGTAAAGTAATTATTTTCATTACAATGACGCTATAAATACTAAAAGAAACAAAGAAAAATTTGGAATTTCAAGTTTGGAATTTGCATAAAAAAATGAAATGGACATGAGTGCATATAATCAAGATCCAAGTTATAAATGCTCAAACTATTTGTGATTATTTTTTTCAACCATCCGCAGGGTTCCCTGAAGCTTATGAGATTCAAAATCCTAAGATGCTACCAAGTGGCAACATCCCATGCATTTAGAGCACAGATGAAGTGGTAGATAGTCCAAGTAGTCGGGAGGCCCAGATTAAATGTGATCATGCCACTTGGTAAAGCACATAGAAGCATATAAGCAACTCATGATGCTACTAATTAGCATCATCTCGGGGACTTTTCTGGGATACTACTAGGGCTCACCTCTATGGATACATCCAAGGGCCTACAATGTTGCATCAAATTCTTTCCCATCTAGATGTGGGTGCCTTCATGATTAACTAAAGATGGAATTCTATGGTGGAAAATTTGACTCTAGGAGTTCCATTGATGATGTGGCCCATGTACGTCGATTAGAATTCCATTATGTGTATTTATAAAATGTTTTTGGTAGAGGAGGAGGCCTCACTACTTCATTTGATGATGCCACCTCCTCTCCTAATAAATTAACCTCTTCCCCATGTGAGGCAGTAGGTCACAATGAAAGCACTCCCTCATCTTTGACATAAATTTTAGATCATTCTCGTTCTCTCCATTAAGTCCACATAGATAAGACACCTTTTCAAATATTTCCTCCACCATGGGAGGCAAAGGCACTGCCTTTGCGAATCTATCTATTTTTATAAGTGGAAAAGGCGGGCCTTTGAAAAATCTTTCCTCTCTCATAGGTGGTAAAGGTAGGGCCTCTACAAATCTTTCCTTTGCTATAGGCAACAAAGGTAACTTCTTCTCTATTTGTGTAGACCATATGTCATGTATACAACTTACTCACATGTTAAGCTCCTTGGGCATGAAAGGTCTACAACTTCTACTTCCTTGGATGTTACACTCATGGGGCATGGAATCTTGAAGAGAAACAAAAGAGAAAGATTGTTTCTTCCTACATCTTATTCTGGGACAATAATCCTCTAACCTTGGCATTCAAAAATATTACCTCTACTTGACACATTTTATCCAAAATCCTTAAAGCCTATTCAATAAAACATTCGATGGATATCCTAAGAACACAACATTCCATTTATTCTCCTTTCCTTAGTCATGGATTGAATGTGGGAGTTTTTTTTATCAGGTTACATAAAATCCTAAGAGTGAGAGGTAGCCAAAATCAATGAGCATCTACTGTAGAGATGGTTGCAGATTCATGATGGGATAACTACAATAATAAAAAAAAGAAAAATACAATAATCATCGATGTTTTTGAGTTTTCCTTCATTGTTTTGTCTAAGTTCCCTTTTTCATATTTAATACACTTGGATATCTTGATGCAAAAAAGGCTCTGGTTGTGGATAAATATGCATTGAGCTCCATATTACTGCCCAGAGAGAGTGTAAAGGGTTTGAGCAATTGCCATGAGGATTACATGACACTAGGTCTTCAAGGGACTGTTATATGAGTGGGAATGGGGAAGGGGAGGATGAGATTGAAACTTCTCCCATGAGCAAGAGGAGCAGAAAAGAGCCTAAAAGACTTTAGAAATTATTGCCTTTGTGGAGTGCTTGAGGTCCATTCGTTTTATATGATTTACGTCCTTAACCTTTAAATCTAATTCAATATTAGTATTTTGCACTGGGCACCACATTGTCTCACCAAATAGTATCCTATTAAACAATCCCATTTGACAAAATTTAGACCTTTGGACCAACTACTAGTATAATTTTTAAAAAATAAACACTTCAAAAATAATCTCTCAACATTTTCAAAAAAATAAAAAATAAAAAAATACAAATACTTATAACAATTTAAAAATACAACCCTTTCAACATTTAAATACATACAATACAATTATAAATCCTCATTAATTCAATCATCTTTCAAATGCTTCCACATGAGTTGAAAAGAATTATAAAAGAGTAAAATTTTCCACTTGATTATATGATATGATCCACTTTCATAGAAATAATCTTTCCTACAAATATACTTTTGGTATATTACATAATCTATGATGCATTTGTGATGCTTTCTATTGGTACACATACTTATAATATATTTTTATTCAGTTTTTTTTCATTTTTGAAAAAAGGGGTAAAAATTTATTAATAAAGGAACCATCAGTACAAAACTAGGAGGGTAACTATCTTCAAAAAGACCAGAAGACCAGAAAAAAAAATCATCATAACAACCATCCAAACCAAAACTAGGAAAACATCCCCGACTCCAAATCCCCAAATAGGGACTTCAGCTAAACATCCATATTCTCTAAAATCAACCTTTCCAACTTTTTAACACCATCTTGGGACAACCGGTCCCAACCACTAACATTCCATTCCCCCACCTGCTCCAAAACCCATTTATCCAAGTAATAATCCACATGGTTCCATTCTCTAGGGACATGGACAAAAGACACAAAGTCTAAGGATCGACTCAACTAAAGAATCTGATGAACCACTGATGCCAACTACCATTTCAAACCAACCACCACCCGCTCATTCAACATTAATCACAATCTAGGAATTAGACTCATAGATAATGCTACGCCTTCTCAAAGCACACCCTTTTTTCAAAGCATAGAGAATAGCTAGAGCTTCCATAGAATTATTAATTTTTTGCCTCTTATAAATAGAGAAGAA
This sequence comes from Torreya grandis, assembly GCA_037957365.1. NCBI lineage: Eukaryota > Viridiplantae > Streptophyta > Pinopsida > Cupressales > Taxaceae > Torreya > Torreya grandis. Next base: position 1,193,508 of record JARHVA010000923.1, on the reverse strand, counting down.
AAAAAGAAAGGCACCAAAGTTATCCCTTCCTAATCCCCTAATCCCAGCATAAGTAGGATTCCCCTCAGAAGAGCCATTCATATTAATCTTAAAAATACTTGGAGGTGGAGGGGACCACCTTCCTTCTCTCTGAACCTTACTCTTAGATTGGCTCCTATTCCTAGCTAGGAAGAGCATGAACCTCCAACACCTAAACCCAAATTTTGTGCCACCTACAATTCCCCAATGTCCAACATAATACATAGGTTACACTTAGCTACTAAGATCTCCTGAAGCATACTAAGAATCTCTTCCACACCTGATGAACCTCCAACTTCCTCCCCTAAAAAATCCTTCGATTCCTTTCCAACCAAAATAGCCACAAAATAAAAGGACCGATATTCCAAGCTACTTTCAAAAAAAAAAGCCTTAGCTGGGGGCCTATCCAAACTTCTCCGAAATTCCTCCAAAGAAGAAGCATGAACACATGCCTACTTTCAAGCACCCCACCAAATATGCAAAATCTCACGGGCTAAAGGACACTGAAAGAACAAATGGGCCTGAGACTAGTTCCTTTTTTATTTAGTTTTTATTTTAAAAGGCTTTATTGACATTGAGAAAATTTACCACCATCACAATCATCCTAATAATAGAGCCATATAATAGAAAAGAAAGGATTTTGTATTTTTCCAATTTAAAAAAATAATAGTAAATGTCCATGGACAGCCATCGTCACATATTTCTAAGAAATTGGCAAACAAAAAGATTTAATAGAAGGCAACACCATATGGAGGATTGGGACCCGTTTATGTTTCGAGTGGGTCACACTTAAAATTCACATTGATTAATAAAAAAAATATATTACACTTGCTATGTAGAGACATTCATTTTTTTGTTTGTTTAAATATTATCAAATTTTCATTTTATAGTTTAGATTTTATTTATAAGTTTTATTATTACATTTTATATGTAATTTGTGAATTACATAAAACTTAGCCTTGCAATTTATTATATTTCAATCACAAGTGTATATTGTTAAGATTTATTATTAGAAATATATCTATTTATAACAAATAGCTACTTTATATAGTAAAAGTGGTTGGGTAATATTCGTGATTTGATTAGAAAAAAATTATTTTGAAAATAGTAAAACAAAACTAAATAGCTTTTAAAGTTCTCTTATTAACAAGGCAAAACCAATCAAGTGAAAAATAATGGCCCTCATAACTCATTTGTTGGTTGAACAAAGCCAAGCAAGTGAAACAAAAAACTAACCAACCCCTGTATATAAACCGTAGAGCAATACAACTAAAGAAGTGGAAGAACAACCATAAGGTAGAGACATTCATCTATAACCAAATGATGTAGCAAAAATCATCACCATCATCAAATAATAAAAACCAATGACTACCATAACTGTCATCATCACCAACCGAGACACAAAAACCCAATGCCTCTAGGGTGTAGCCAAGGTAGCCACTAACAAAACAGAGCCATGCTAACCAAAGAAGGAATGTAGGTCAAAAAAAAAAAAGAGGGATGCAATCATCAAACTCCCACAAGTCCACATTGTTAACATTTGACCTACCAAGCAATCAAATTTCACCCACAAGTTCTACTATCATACCTCACATGTAATTTATCTAAATCATGTAAATCATGGCCTTGCAAATGATCATATTTTACCCACAAACCTTGCAACCCATTAGATTTCACTCACAAGTTATACTACTACACCTTGCATGTAATATCTAAGTCATTTAAATCTAGGGCTTATAATCTATCAAATTTCACCCACAAGTCTATGCTATCAAGATTTGACCTTGTAACCTATCATATTTCACCCACAAGTTCTCCTTTTGAATTGTGTAAATCTTGGCCTACAATCTATTAAATTTTGTGAGCTTGATCAAAACATAAAAGTGTACCCTAATTTTTGGCATTAAAGGATCCACAAAAATTTCCAATCTTTCTACCAAAATACTTAAGTTTGGTTGACTAAAATTAATAGAACATAAATATTTTAGTTTATATAAGCAAATACAGAGTACCTCCACATTTTTCACAAAAGAAATAACATTTATTAAATATTTTTTGAGATTTATTTTTTTAATTATTGATTGGATGCCATTCTAACATAATACCATACTTTGACCATTGAATCACAAATCCATATCGCTAATATTTTACCTTACAACCCATTCGATTTCACTCACACACCATACACGCAATACTTAAAACATATAAATCTTGGCCTTATACTCTATCATTACCCAATAAGAAATTATTATTATTATAATGATTCTTACATATGAAAATATTCTCAAATCTTTAATATGTGTTTAATGCTTTTGAGACAATATATTTAATGTTCATGTGGTTCATGTTGTAAAAACTATGGTAATTATTTTTGTAACTTTTAAATTAATATATTGGTAAAATAAAATAAAAGTAAGGGTTGCATAGTGGTTAATTCTATTTTTGTATTGTAAATTATTTAAAATTAAGTTCACATGTAATTTTGTAAAGTAAGTTTATTGTCATAGTAGATAATATATAAAAATTAACAATTGTAAATAGAGAAAAGGGTTTGTTTGTAAATTTATAATATAAGCTCACAACCTATGACTTATGAAATGCCTACTATTTAATAAATTATATATCAATTAACAAATAAGAATTTTTTTATATATATACATAATAAACAACTGAACTTATTATGCTTGAGATGTACGTGGTGGGATGGTAAGAGTGGCATGGGAAGGTCATGGGGTTTGGTCAACCATATACATTTAACTTTGTAAACTTGACTATATGTTTTATATCGCTATTGTGTTAAAAATAGTGATGGACCAATATTTGTTAGGTTGATGTGTGATTCACTTCATTTAATGTAATGTTAATATTATATACCATTTGTATTTAACTATACAAATTTGATGATGTATTTTTATATCATTATTGTGCTAAAAATACTGATGGACTAATATTTATTATTTTGGTGTTTGATTTACTTCATTTGATGTAATATTGACATTTTATATTTTCATAGGTATTTAAATTAATTTAAATATTTTAATATTATAACATATTGATTTGATATCTTATTTCTATTAATTATTCTTTTATTATTATGAGGTAGCTATAGGATAAAGTTCCCTCGAATTGGAAGGAGACCATCATCAAAGAGAAGATAATAGATGTGAAATCTAGTTATTAAAGGGAGAAACAGTTGTGAACTGGTAAACAACACATAGGATAGTTGATCTAGATGCCTTGCTTAGGGTGGACAGTTAGGAAACGTGTGGGTTTGTATTTTTTTATATATTTTATTTTTCATTTTTTGGGTCAATGATCGATTATCATTATTCTACGTATTACTTGCAACCGCTAGATTCTTTCATAAAAATATATTGGGTCAATGCCAAAATTAATCTCTAAAAACATGTTTCTTTCGAGTAAGATCATATGACTCTTGATAATCTTGTGATAATATTTATAATGATTAGTCAAACTCTCTATAGTTCAAAATTTGATTTATACTTAGATCTCAATTTCAAGTATCAAGTAATAAATTATACATATATGTGGGGTATACATATAAATATAGAGATACAATTATTAAGGTTTTATCATATTAATATTATAAAATTTTATTTATATATTTAATAATTAAAAATTATTTGTTTAAAAGTGACAAATTTCAACAATGTTTGAACCTCTAGGGGTAAAGTTGGATGACACATTGGCCATGAATAGTCACTTTCTTTAGAAAACATGTTAGAACTTTATAGCTCTCATCTTTCCAAATAAATTGGGTGGAGGATAGACTCTCATGTGCATGAACATTAATATTTTTTTTAGCTATATTACTTGAAAAGAAATACATGTGATTTATATTAAAGCACACCTCCCAAACTATTCGCAATAAATATTAGATTTTGTCCAACTCAAAAATATGAGAATATAATCTATAGGAGTGGATCCTTGTTGGATGGAAATATTTATTTATCCTAACTATTCATGTACAAAATATCCTACTAATGAATGAAAATATATATGTAAACAAATTACAATGTGATTGTCCTGTTAATACTCCAATCAATATTAAGTATATTTTTATAATTGTCAAATTAAATACATTTAAATTTAGTAATAAAGAGAATAGAATATTCCTCAATTACACTTGAAAAATATGCTATTATTTAAATTTGAAACTTTATTGAAAAAATTAAATATTTTTTAATATATATTTAAAACCAATTAAATTGCTAAAAACAAATCTAAGTATTTAAAAAATGAAACCTATAATTCAACCGGACTAATATTAACATAAAAAGGAGGTATAAACATAATAATTTTAGCAATAAATTATAATCATATAATCATAAATGGAACGTTATAACCTTAAAAAAAAACCCACCAATGTAATGTCCCACAATTGATAAATTCTTTTAGTTTTAATGCTTTAGCCTTTTCCTCCAATTTTTTTCTAAAGTGCATGATTGATAAGGATAACTAAACATAAGGTATTGGATAATCTATTAATAATGTAAGATTTTATTGTGCAAGATATTTATTATTCTATTTATTTATTATATAGATTATTTCTACATATTTAATTTCAATTTATTTAGGTATAATAAAAAGATTAAGTAGGTGAGAGGGTAAGTTTTATTTGGAGTTTAATTAAGTGTTATTCTGAATTTTCTTATGAGTTCTACAATGAATTACAGTCAGTCCCACAATGAGTTCCCTTGTGAGTTATCTCCCCCTTCTCTTTCTATGTATTCATCTTCACCAGGGTATTGTAATGGAGCAGACATTTGGTAAGCAGTGTAATTTAATACATTAGACAATTATTGCACATCTTTTTGCATATTTTTGAATACAAGAAAAATCATTGTTATAGAGTTCTTGTGTTCTCACTCTACTAGAGGGTCACCTATTGGCCAATTCTAATAGATACATGAATATTGGACCATCTTCTCTAACCATTGTTGCGTGTAATATTTATATTAATATCAATTTATTTGAAAGTTTAACATGTTTTTAATTATATTTTATATTTGGCATGTTGAAATAGAGATAAAGTTACATTTTGAATTAATTTAAAATATATTAAAAAAGTGTTGTAAAGAGTGTAAAATATGTTGTATATTAGTACACTATTTGTTGAGAATTTAAGATGTTATGATGTAATTAGTTATTATGAGGTAAAAGTAAAATAATTAATATGTAATACTATGACAATTATAAGTTAGTACTATGACAGTTATTAGATAGTACTATTTTAACTATAAAATATTGTATTTAAAATTCATTTTAATTATTGGTACATATTCACTTATTGATAGTTTTTTATCCTTCCCATAATTTAATATGTCGAGGTTTTTAAATTTTGATAAAATATAAAAATCTTATTTATTGTTATCTTCGAATCAAATAAAACAAAAATATTCTTATATTTATTCTTAAACAAAAGAAAAAATTAATTAATAGTTAAAAACTCCACCATATTTTAAGAGGAGATGATTGTATATTTCCCAAAATTACTTTAATATGGTCTTGATGATTACTCACAATATTACTAATACTAAATAATTTTAGGTTCTCGTAAAATATCTCATCTGTGTACATAATGTAACTTTTTTTTAACTCTACATGTGTTAAATCTCATTGAAGTTTAGCTTAAAAAAATTGAAGCTTAATTACATACTTGTGCCATGCTTGCTAAAACAATAAATGTAGAATGTGTTACTCTCTCATTTTTATTTTCATTAGAATAATGTTTTACCTAAATAAGTAGATATTTCTTAATTAAATTAACAATTATATATCATTTAGATATATGTGGCTTAACTATTATTTAATAGGACTAATTAATAAAATTTCCAAAATGCTCTATAATCAACCAATTTTGTTAGTAAGCCCCCTTCACCAATTTTTAGGAGATATATTATATAAAGTATTTTAATGTATTTAAAATTTAAATATATATAAAATGAATATTTTGGTTATTAATTCTTATCAAAGTAGGATTAATGGATTCACTTTTCAAAAAAAAAAATTATATTTAAATGAAAAATTTGAAATAATATTATGTTAATAATTATAAAAAACTAATTAAAATTTGACATATTATTTTTATAATATTCTTTAAGTGTCATTTAAGCGTATTCTTCCACATTAAATTCAAAATTAATTTGAAAAAATAAAATTACTTTAATGAATTGATGTGTGTAAGGATTTAATTCATAATAATTTTTAATTTTGGCTAGGAAAAGACAACCTTTTTATAGAATTGAGACCATGGCTAAAGATTTAAATGTACTTCTTAAATTTGCAACCCTGATCCTTCTATTTGTAAAATAAACCATATCAAGAAGGAACTCTCATTTATTTGGACAAGGATGGATTCCAAGATAACTAATTAATTTTATTTCTTGTAGAAAAGTCCTTTCGCCCATCCAGAAAAGAATTTAATTCTTTAGAGATCTTAATTAAGAACTCCAGATGGAGGCCATTAATTTTATAATTTCAATCAAGTTTTATAAAATTAAAATTATGGGAAAGAAAAGTCAAAACAGTCAATCCAAAGTGGAGCTTACATGTAGTCGAGGAAGAGAAGTACACATATGCCAAGATGACAAATTGCTAAGACATCAAAACAATAAAAGGAAGGCGGTTATCATCCATGGCAAGGGGGAGGTTCAAGGTATCTTTGCCCTATGATTGTGGGAAGGTATACGAGTCCTTCATTGGATAATGTTACCAACACCAATACATTTCAACAAATTTAGGAAATGCAACATTTTTTATTTATTGAAACCCTTCTTTTACACATATTAGGTGTACAAAATGCTTCTTTGGTTTAGTGTCAAGGAATGAGGGATATCCATTATGCCAAATTCACCTGGAATATGATTCTAGCCTCATCCTTTTTTGTATCTCATGGAATTCATACCTTAGTGGATGGCTAGGCAACACCTTTTACACCATCATCCTCACCACTGAACTACAACTCACTTTATAAATGCAACACTTTTAAATCTAGATGAACTAAATCTTTACCTATGTAAACATAATAAATATATCCCATGAATTGACTTAGTACATTCAATTCATCTTTTTATTTTACTTGCTACAACCCTTTCCCTAAGACCCCACTACCAAAATTGAGTTTTATATCCCAATAAAAAAGAATAATAAATCAATATAACTCAAAAAATATGGCACCATGCCAGGCCCATCCATTCTCAAAAATCACTTTTTATTTATTTAACATTATCGTTTATTTTTATTTTTTGATTTTATCAATACAATATTTAGTATCATGCACTTGAAGGCTTTACTGAAATATATTAATTAAAGTGTTTAATTTTTTAGTTAGATTGATTTCATTCAAAATCTATGTGGGATTAATGACTTTCATCATTGCAATACATGTCTATTATTAATACGAAGATATTGTAACATAAATAAAATTCATTTTATTAAAATCTTTTTTCAGGGGACACACATTTATGTTTTTCCTATGGCCCTCCACCAAATAATTTAAAAATATTTACCAATGTGAAATGAAATAAAATTTTAATATTAATGGAACAAACTCTAATAGTGATACTCGTAAAAAAATAATATATTGTCCATGTGCTAGATTAGACTATTATTAGCATATACTAATACATTGATTTTATATTTAGTTTCCAATAAATATAACTAATGGGAGGCAATTTAATTACATGGTACTATTCATTTATTGATTATGAATAAATATTTTTTATGTTGGACAACTTAATCATGCAGTCTAGTTAAGAAAGCTACCACCTTTTAACTACATGTCCACAAGCTAGATTTAATTAATTTAATACTATGCAATTCAATATAAAATATTTAATAGTAAAAGTATTCATGTTTTAATTATTACGCTTGTAAATAAATACTCAGCCATATGTAATTTTCAATACAAAGACAGAGATTAGCCACTACACATCCTTGTTATATTCTAGGAACATGCAAGTGAGGTACTAAAGTGACAAATAATAATGGTAAGTTATGGATTTACATATAGATCTTTGAATTGATTAATTTATGAAGGGCATTTGCATATAAAGACATCATCTACATACAAGTTCTCAAATTAAGAGATTTTACCATTAACATATATGTATTAACCAAACAAAGGACTATATAATGAAGAAGTATACAAACAACAAAATGTTGCACAACATCAAGGATCAAGGAGTGGTCTTTGGTTCTCCTAAAGGTCTACATCTATACCAACTCACTAGTGGCAATATGTTCCATGACTAGTTCATTACTTGATTGATTAACCATATAAAGGACACAACTGTTCCTTATATAGGAAGATCAAGAGGTGTGTGGTAGTTGATTATAGATAGTGTATAAAGTGGAAGCATTACTTAGGTAAATCTAACCCTTCTCACACATGCAAGGATAAATACCATATTAAATGTGCATATTAATAATATTATGTATATAATATATCTCCATTTCATAACGAAACTACTTAAAGTAGACTTCATATGAAGTGTGATATAACACACATCAACATTAAACACCAAATGCATTTACTCCATTAAATAAACTCATTAAAGTTATATACAACTATCCTTACAATCCTACCACCTTAACTAAAAATCTCGTTGAGATGTGCCATGTACTAATAATAATGAAATTATATCAATATCATAACTACCTTACCTCTCATACTAAGTGATTAATTCCCTAATAATTTGAACAAAGATACGATTTACAATTATTTTTAAAAACCTAATTACTTCCACAACTAATTAATATGCATAAACGATATACTCCAAACTAAAAATAAAAAAATAAAGAGCAACATAAAAATACAATTATTTAATATATTAATATAGAAGATAACAACATAATATATCATAAAAATATTATATTACATCATAACAACCACAGCAAATATTATAAAATAAAAATTGTATATATAATCTATTCCCTCATACAACTATTAAAAAGGTTCATTGTCAACTTTGAACTATAAACCCCTTATTGAAAAATTAACACATTAACCAAGACCTTACCCTACTTGACAACGCATATCTTCTTACAAGACAAAATGAATGTTTACATGAAAAATACCAAAAGAACATATATTCCCTCCAACAACTATCAAGGAGGATCAACATGAGATTGGAACCATTAACCCCTCACGAGGAAATATCTGGTAGCATGTATGTAAATGACATTTTAGGGGCAAATGTTGAAAAATGGTTGGCATAAAGTAGCATTGAAATTCCTCACTAGTTAAATTGTGTTGATTTGGCATACGCCGAGAGCTAATACAAAGAGAAATACAATTTAGAATATTAAAATAGTTGCAAAACAACTTTAATATAGGAATCATGCAAAATGATTTCCTTATCCCTTTGACACGATACACGCGCATTTTGGATGGGCCGATTTTTCAAACTACTTTCTTCTCTTGTTTTGTTTCTTACAATTTGTTTGATATTAAATTAATATATTATAATTTATATAAATAAAGTAATGTTATAATAGAAATGATTTTTTTATTGGTACTTGTGTAATAGGTATTATTGTAATTGGTCTAATTGATTATTTTGTATAAAACCAATAAAATTGAAACATTTTTTCACTTTCATATTAGAGGTGTAATATTTATAATTTAATAAATATAAAATAAAATAATTTATTACATTTCTATTGGCTAAAGTAGAGTGACAAGGCTATTTTTTTTAGGGAAATGTTCTATTTTCCAATAAAAAATTGAGAATAATAAAATTGTAGCAATTTTAATTTTCAAAAAAATAAAATATGAATATTAGAAAATATTAAAAATAAATTGATAAGGGTATATGGTCCATCACATATGTGGGAAGCATGCCCATCACATTTGTCGGCATGATCTCGACTTCTCTCTCCCATTCGCCATGTAGTCCATATTGAAGCCAAGAGCAAAAATATATTTTTCCTAAGTTTGTTCTTCTTACAACTGCGCATAATGATTGATTGAAGCTCCAAAAATGCAAATCATTGTGAACATATAGCTAAGAAGCACAACTATATCTACTTCCTTTCCTATTATGCTTTATTTGGAGAAGACCAAGACCAATTCTTTAAGGACAAAAGCATAATTCTATATAGAGAACTTGAATTGACTGTAGGGTATATACTCTAAGTGAACTGAATTAACTGAATCTTGCTTGACAAAAATTAACGCTATTACTTACACACAAAAAAAATGGAAAATTTTGTAAATTTCCATAGCAAAGTTTAAAACACTTACTTATAAGATATACTATATATAATGGATTTTCCATTATTACCAACACATTAACTACTATCTTATCTTTTGAGTATTCAACAAAAAACCAAACCAAAACACAAAAAAATAGTTCAAACTACGACTTCATGATAGGTTGGCTACAACAATAAAAAAGGAGAAATACAAATCTAGGTATGAAAATTGAACTTTGTATTGTGAGATAACACAAAAAAAAATTGATGGTAATAGATTATGAAATTTCTTTCTGACCAGAAGTCTACATATAAGGTGAACATGCCCTACATGAGAAAATACAAATAGGGCTATAACATTAGTTTTAAACTCCTCATATGCAATCTCAACTTCATCAAGTGCTTCCTCATTTGAATAATATACATGCACTTTACCTGTTAAGCTAACATTACCTCTATAATTTACATCCACAATAGGATTAGATAGGCTATCATCCACAACCTGGACATCTCATTTATAAGTCGCTTCTATAAGCCTCTTGAGTCATGATCCACCATAACCACCTACCTCACCATCTTGCAGGCCAAATAAATTTTATCTCCAAAAAATAGTCAGCATTTTTCACAACATGCCATAAAATGATATCTCCCATGTTTAGTAGGACTAACTTTAGCCATAATTATTTAGTACTCTAAATGCTTCTTTTTGGCAAGACTCCCAAGAGAAGTCCATTGGTTCATGCATTTGTAGACTTAAATCAAGTTACAAAATCAAAGACTACAAGATAGTAAGATGAAATTGTATTTTGTAACCCCTCAGAAGCACTGTCATATATACCTTCAAACCCTGAGCATTCAATTTGTGTTTCAATCATTTATTTAGATAAGCATTTATTCATACTTGAAGTATCTGCCTTCATTCCTGCAATAATGAAGTGTTCTACTATTCCTCTTGGAATATAAAAAAGGATTTGATTTGGAAAATAATAAAGGGAAAGTATTAGAACACCACAATTTTCTCTTACAAGCTTAAGATAGTTGTTCAGAAGAGGACATGTAGCCAAATTATCAGGGCACCATGTAATGAAATGGAATCATTGATGCACCATCAGTGCCAACACACACCAGCTTTGTAGCTATAGCATAATCATCCATCCCAGCTTTCTCTCTTAAATTGGATACAACCAATTTATGATAGTTTTTTGCATTGCAATTTTCTAGCATTTTATGGACAACTAATAGATGAGATTGTCTTGAATAGTTTTTAAAAGTATACACATGCATGCAAACCCATGTTGTGTTGTCAACTGCAATGAACTCATCGATGGATAATGAGATAAACAATGATTTCTTAACACTTTATTTTAAATCTTCCTTCTCAATCATTGCTAAACATTTTTTCATTTCCCAAGCACTGCTATTCGACCAATGTGACTGTGAAATGTCAAGACACCCATTATGTTGAAACAAAATTTTGTAATCTAAAAAATCAAAAATGGGTTTGCCCTTTTTTAAAATGTGGAAAATAGTAGATAATTGTACATATTTCATCTTAAGATTAGACTGCATAACTTTTCTAAATTGAGCTTTGATTATTCCCCTTTTCTCAACAAGATGTTTTTATCATTTATGATCATGTTCACATTCATGTGCATATCTTACATACATACAATTTTCTCCATTTTTCTATCAATGTGTTCTTGATATTTATCCATCTAGGTGATTCATAGATATATATATTTTTCCACAATATTTCTCAATTGTGTCCAATTTAAGTTGTATTATGTGTTCTTTTCCAAGTTTTCAATTGTATATTATACATCTGCATTCTGTTGGAATCTCATTACCATTTTCTAGTTCTACATGCTATATAAATGGAGATTTTGTAGCATAATCAACTTGAAAAGACCTTCTTATTTTCCATGTTCTTCTCTTCCTCTGTCAACTTTTTTGAGTGAAATTTTTAATAAAATTTGGTGTCTGAAAAGCACTATAATTCTCTTTTGAAGTGCACAGAGGAGTGTCTTCTAGGGGTGGCATGTCATTAATAAAATCTTTGGGTGGTGAGAAGTTATTGAGATTAATTCTTTCTAATAAAATAGTGTCATTATCCATGTCAATTTTGACATTAAAATAGTTTTAAAATGATTCGACAATTAAAAAAATATCTGATATTTTTTTTAAAAAATTAGAATTATTTGTATTTAGAGTGCACACTATTTGCGCAGTCTTCTTTCTTAGGTTTCTAAAATAAGATAATATGTTGAATTTTTTTGACATTTGTTATGGTGTTTTACTCTTATCGTTAGTTCCTGATGCCATAATAACTAAGGTAGGATGTTGTAGGACTCAAGATGTAGACAGGTGATAATAGCTTGGTAGGCAAAGTGTTTGAATGATGCCAGGTGGAAAATTATTGTTAGGTGGTGAAATGTTACTGAGTGATCATAACGGGGCATGGTGCTATCAAATGGTTACTATAGGGTATTGCTACTAGTCAACAAAGATATATTAGATGGGTAGAGTTATCAGGTAGTAACTACTATTGGGTGGTTCAATGTTGTCGAGTGACAATATGCTATCATGTAGTATAGTGCTATCATGCGATGCAATGTTGCCATACAACATAGTGTTGTCAGATAGTGTATTACTATCAGATAACTCAATGCTGCCAGATGATAGTATGCTATCATGCAACACAGTGCTACTACATGACATAGTGCTACCATGTGGCTTTGTGTTATTGGATGGTGTATCACTATAGAGCAGTGTATTGCTATGAGATGGTTAGGTGCTACCAAGTGGCACAATTCAATTAGGTGACATAGTGTGACGTCAATACTCAAGATGTTAGTGATGTGGTAAAGAAAAATATTTTGATGGTAAGTTGGTGACTTTATATATATATATATATATATATATATATATATATATATGGAAAATTACATGGATAAAGTCATAATTATTTTAAAGTATTGGTGAGCAGAGCTCTAAAAAAATAACATCCCAAAAGTTTATGAGAATGGGCCCTATGTGGTACTGAAAAAAATCATCAATTTTATATTCTCCAAACTAGAATGTTCATGAATTAACAAATATTCATCACTAAAATTTACCCTATGTAAATCTTATCCTTATAATTTATTGAAGTTCATCCACAAGTCCACATCGCTAATATTTGAGCAACCAAGAATCTAATTTCTGTCACAAATTCTATTATCATATCTTAAATATAATATCTAAATCTTGTAAATCATGGCCTTACAATTTACAACCCATTATATTTCACCCACAAGTCTACAACACCAAAATTTTAAAATTACAACCCATTTATTTCACTCACAAGTTATACTATTACACCTTGTATGTAATATCTAAGTCATATAAATTTGGGTTTTATACATATTTCACCTACAAGTCCACTCTATCAAGATTTGACCTTGCAACCCATCAAGCTCTACCATTGAATTGTGTAAATCTTACCCTACAATCTATTAAATTTGTGTGTTTGAGCAAACCATAATAATGTGCCCCAAATTTTTTACATTAAAAAAAATCATAAACATTTGCAATCTTTCCACTAAAATACTTGAGTTTGGTTGGTTGAAAATAATAAAACATAAATATTTTAATTTATATATAAATACAAAATATATCTATATTTTTTTAAAAAAAATAACATTTGTTAAAGTATTTTTTAAAATTTATATTTTAATTATTGATTAGACGCCAATCTAACACAATACTATACTTTAACCATTTAATTATAAATCTACATCACTAATATTTGACCTTGCAATCTATCTAATTTCACCGACAAGTCTTACTATCACACCTTACATGTAATATTCAAAACATGTAAATCTTGCCTTTACAATCTATCATCATCCAACAAGAAATTATTATTCTTATATGTAATATTCAAAACATGTAAATCTTGCCTTTACACTATCATCACCTAACAATAAATTATTATTATAATGATTCTTACATATGAAAAGATTCTTAAATATGTAATATGTGCTTAATACCAATGAGATGTAGGTGAGTTGGTAAAGTGGCTTGGTTGTTTCAAGTTTACATAGTTTCAAATCTCAGTACGGTATTTGAGGTCAAATATCGCTGTCATTAGTACTCTTGGATCGATTCTGACCATTCGTTGGTATGTTTGGATCCATTATGGCCGTGGTTGGTATTCTCAAATTGATTGTGGTCATTGTTAGTATACTTAATACTTATGATAGATGACCACTTGAGAATCTAGACCCCCAATTAATTTGTGACTCCGATCCAAAATAATATATTTAATATTCATATAATATCACCCACTTAAAATAATGTAAAAACTATGATAATTATTTTTGTAACTTTTAAACTAATATATTAATAAAAATAAAAATATAAAAGAAAATCAAAAATAATTTTTTTATAATAAATTATAATCATATAATTATAAATTAATAATAATTGTAATGCTTTAATTTATTTTTTTTCTAAAATACATAATTAATAATTATAACTAAACACAAGGCATTGGATCAAAATCTGATAAAGTGTGCAATTTATGGATAGCTAATACAAAATAAAATTATAAATCAATCAATCTCATATGTTCCCTTCATTCTTTGTAAATGCTGCCCACCACAAAATACAAGAAAATACAACACTATTCCACCGGATAATGGGCATGCCAATACAAAATAAAATTACAAATCAATCAATCTCATCTGTTTCCTTCATTCTTCGCAAATGCTGTCCACCACCGACAAGATAATTGCTAAAAGTGTACAGCAATTATTAATGTAAACAACAATTTTTTCCTGTAAGAAATGTGATATTTTATGGCATAGATCTGGCAGTAACTGGCAAATGATTATGGCATATATTCTCAGACAAATATAATAAATCCCTGCATTTTATATATCCACGCCATGATATCATCTTCACGTATATCTGCCAATCAAGTGGACTATTAATGGCTCAATATTACAACTAATCTTCCATAAACTAATGCCTTGGACGTATACACATTGATTGTAATATGCATTCCACGCTCTGCACCACTGTTCTTGGACGTATACACATTGATTGCAATATGCACGCTTCGCGACACTGTTCTTGGACGTGTACACATGGACTGTAATATGCATTCCACGCTCCGCGACAGTGTTCTGCGTAAGGTTTTTATTGGATGAAAACTATAATCATTACGATTTGTTAAAAGCCTTCTCAACTTGCTTGTGATGAAAGCGAAAGCTATGGTTTTATTTCCCCCAATCGTAATCCCGACGTGGGGAAAAATTTAATGAAATATCACTCCCATCATTTTTGGTAACGTACAAATGCGTGATGTCTGGTTACTAATTTTAGTTGGGATATTTGGAGAACAAAATAAGTATTTTGAAGTATAAAATAATATATTTTTGTTTAGTGTATGTTTTAATATATAATTTTATTTGTTAATTTTTTTTTTAAATATGTTTTAAGGTAGTATATGGAATCAATTTGATTTATATAGAATGTTCATATTTTTGTTTATATTTCGAAAATAAATTTATAGCAGATTTATAATGTTGAGAGGCATACATTTACATTAATAAGTTTTTTTGGTTAAACAATCATGAGTAAAGGTTATTCATATTGTCAAAATTACTTACCTGCAAGATCTTGGCCTTAACTACTTGACTTTTTGTAGGTATTTAGAAAAATTTATACTTTGAAAGATAAATATAAGCAACCATCATCCTCATCAGTTAGATTACAACTTTTTAAATAATTGTTGACTCTTTCAATCTATTTTTTTACTTACATTTCATATAACCCTCATAACAATCGTATTAAGGATTCAATCCTTCATGATAAGACATACTTATAAAAATATTAACTTATTTTGTGATAAAGCCAATTAAAATTTGTGTTCTCTAATCGAACTCACAAAACAAAAATAGTAAATTATTGACACACTTATTTAATTGATTGATATTTTACATACAATATTTACACATCATGTAATATATTTATCAAATCCTAAATATAAGCTATATGAATATTGGGTCATTTCCTCTAACCATTGTTGCATATAATATTTCTATTGATTTCAATTTATTTGAAAGTTTAAGATTTTTTTAATTTATATTTTATCTTTAACATTTGAAATAGAGATAAAATTATGTTTTGAATTAATTTAAAATAAGAAATTCAAAATATATTAAAAAAGTGTAATCCAATACTTAAAAAGTATAAAATAGGTTATATATTAATATACTATTTTTAAAAAATTTGAAATATTATCATATAATTAACTATTATAAAGTAAAAGTTAAATAATTAATATATAATACTATGATAATTATTAAATAATATCATTTTAATATAAAATTTTATATCATCAAAACTCATAATTATCTCTCATCCTTACCATAATCGAATATGTTAAAGTTTTTAAATTCTAACTATTTCAAATTATGAAGATATTATTTATTGTTATCTTCGAATCAAATAAAACAAAAATATTTTTATATTTATTCTTAAACAAATGAACATATCAATAAATATTTAAATATTCTACTATATTTTACGAGGAGATGCTTATATTTACCCAAAAATTACTTGAATTTGGCCTTTATGATTACATACAATACCACAAATATTAAATAATTTTAATTTCTTATCAGAGATCTCATTTATATAGATAATGTAACAATTTTTTAACTCTAGAAGTGTTAAATCCCATGGGGGGCTCGAAGCTTAATTACATACTTGTGTCATGCTTTCTAAAATCATAATTGTAGAATGTGTTACTCTCTCATTTTTCAATTTTCATTTGAATTAGTTTTTACTAAAATAAGTAGACATTTCTTAATTAATTAATAATTCTATTTCATTTAGATATAAGTGGCTCATTTATTTTTTTCAATGGGATCAATTAGGAATACAACCAAAGCACCCCATAATCAACTCATCTTGTTGGTGAGCCTCATTTCCAATTTTTAGGGGGATTATATTGTATAAATCATAAAATATTTTAATGTATATTTAGTTTATGCATGTAAAATTTAAATACATAAAATTTGTAATGCTTGTTTTCGTTATTAGTCTTTCTTAAAATAAGATTAATAGATTCAATTTTTAATTATCTATTTTTTATTTGATTAATCAAAAAGCTTGAAATAATATTATATTAACAATTATTAAAAAATCTTAAAATTTGACATGTTATGTTTGGAACATTTTCTAGATATTATTTAGACATATTTCTCTATATTAAATGTAATTTTAATTTGAAAAACCAAAATTAATTTAATGTGATGACATATGTGCAAACACTTAATTTATTATAATTTTTATTTTGGCTAAGAAGACAACCTCCTTATAAAACCTAGAGTATGGCCATAGATCCAACCGTACCTTTTAAATCCACACCCCTAATCCTTCTAGCAGTAAAGTAAACTATACCAAGAAGATACACTCATTGATTTGGACAAGGAAAAATTGCAAGAAAACTCATTAATACTATTTCTTGCAACAAATTCCTTCCACCCATCCAAAAGATAATTTAATTCTTCATAGATCTTAATTAATTACTCCAAATGGAGGCCACTAAATTTATATTTTGAATTTGGAAAAAAGTTCAAAATAGTTAATCCAAAGTGGATCTTACATGCAGTCGAGGAAGAGAAATGCACATAAGATAAGATGGTAGATTTTTATGAAATCAAAATAATAAAGGCAATTATCATCCATAGTAAGGGGGACGTTTGAGGTGTCTTTGCCATATGATTGCGGGAAGGTATAAATTGAGTCCTTCATTGGATGGTGTCCAAAACCAATACATTTCAATAAATTTAGGAAATTCACAAACTTTATTAATGATTTTTTAATATTATTGTAATATATAATTTATAAAACAAAAAATCACCGATAATCCATGCAGACTGAGTCACATTTTAAAATTGAGATGAATGAAATATTTATCTACATGAACGTGATAAATATACCTCACTAATTGACTTGGAACATTAACTTTATCTTTTTATTTTTCTCATTACAATCCTTTCCCTAAGACGCCGCTGCCAAAATGAAGTAGTAAACCCCAAGAAAAAGGAATAATAGATCAAAATAACTAAAAAAAAAAGTGGCATCATGACAAGTCCATTTATTCTTTAAAAACACTTTTATTTATTAATTTTATCATTTTTTGGGTGATTTTATCAATACAATATTTAGTATTATGCACTTGAAGGATTTAAGGACAAATCTTAAATAAATAATTTCTTTTTTTATATCGTAGTTAGATTTAATTCGTTCAAAATCTATGTGGGTTAAAAGAATTTCATCAACATAATACATGTTTGTTATTAATGTGATGATAGTGTAACACAAATAAAATTAGTTCTATTAAAATATTTCTTCAGGGGATATATAATTATGTTTTTCTTATGACCCTTCATCAAGTAATTTAAAAATATTTACTAGTGTGAATCGAAACAAAATTTCCATATCAATTTAACAAAATCTAGTCATGATACTCATAAGGAAATAATATATTATCCATGCTAGATTAAAATATTATTAGTATATAATAAAACACTAATTCTAATAAATATAACTAATGCTAGTAAATTTAATGTAATGAAATTACTTCAAGAATTAAATATAACAACTGAATTATATTCAAATATGACTGAAATATATCCAAATATATGATTATAGATAAGCTATTTCGAGGGGGCAACCTCCACAAGCTTCAATAAGAGCAGAATTCACAATATGATGATAAATGATTACCCACTACCTCCTATATATAGTCTATCTAGGCCATGGTTACTCCATAGGCCGACCTACTAATCAAAAGAAAGCATAGATAAATGTAATATAATGTCAAAGAGGGATAATTAAGCCACAAGTCAGCTAATATTATCCTCATACATGTGATAGGTTAGGGGCGTAGCATGCCCTTCCCCTTCAAACCAATGTTGTCCTCAACGTTGAACAACTCTGGATGTTGTTGCCAAAAATCTTCACCTTCCCAAGTTGCATCTTCACTGCTTTGGTTTTTCCACTTGATCAAATATTCCCTAATCTCTCTGGTTCTCAACCTCTTAGTATGTGTTTGGAGGATCTTCTCTGGTTCCAAAATGACTCGTCCTTCTTCATCTAGTTCTGGGAGCTCTGTCTGGGTGGAAACTTTCTGTCCAATGACCTTCTTCAAATAAGAAACATGAAATACTGGGTGCATGTGAGATGAATGAGGTAACTCAAGCTTGTAAGCCACACTTCCAATTTTTTGTAGAACCTTATAAGGGCCATAATACTTAGGAGCAAGTTTGTTGTCCTTTTTCTATTGCTTCAAGGACATCTGATTGTAAGGCTGCAAATGAACAAATACCCAGTCACCCACCTCAAAATTTTGCTCACTACGGTGTTGATCTGCTTTTTGCTTTATCCTATTTTGTGTCAAGGCCAAATTCTCTCTCAAACTAGCCAAAACCTCTTGTTGATGTTGAATGTGTTCTTCCACATCTCAAACCTTGGTGTGCACCTTTAATGAAGAAGTGATGGAAGGTGGATGGTAACCATATAGTGCTAGAAATGGAGACATTTTAGAAAAGGTATGGAAAGATGTGTTATACCACCATTTTGCAAGTGGTAGCCATTTAACCCAATGTTCTTGTTTATCTGATACAAAACAACGAAGATACCCCTCTAAACATTTGGTAACCACTTCAGTTTGTCCATCAGATTGGGGGTGGTAAGATGAGCTATGAGCTAGTTGAGTACCTAAACAAGAAAATAGTTCAGTTCAAAAATTACTAGTGAAAATAAGATCACGATCACTTACAATTATTTTTGGGGTTTCATGTAATTTGAGAACTGCTTCCATAAAAATAGTCGCTACTGTACTTGCTAAAAATGGGTGTGAGAGAGCACAAAAATGGACATATTTTACAAGCCTATCCACAATAACATTTTTACCTTCAGAACAAGGCAGCCCAGTGATGAAATCCATGGAAACCTCCTCCCACCTTTGACTAGGAATTGCTAATGGTTGTAACAAACTTGGGGTCTTAATTGTTTCACCTTTATTCTGTTGGCATATCAAGCATTCTTCCACAAACTTTTGTACATCTCCCTTGAGTCCTTCCCAAAATAATTATTTCTTAATTCTATGATAAGTTTTCAAGAATACTGAGTGTCCCCCAATTGGAGATGCATGCAACTCTGCAAGAATCTTATGCTTAAGCTCTGAATTTTTGCACAAGTATAACCTACCCTTATACCATAGGACATTACCTTTCCATTCAAATTTGTTAGAGGATAAATTACCTTGCTAGAGATTCTGAATCAGAACCTGTTTATTCTTATCTTGCTCCCATTCTAACCTAGCTTCATCCACCCAATTTGCTTGTAATATGGACATTTCACAAAGTAATGCTTCTGTGGATGCAACCCGTCTGGATAGTGCATCTGCTACTACATTATCTTTACCCTTCGTGTAGATGATTTCAAAATCATAACCCAACATTTTGGTTACCCATTTTTGTTGTTCCTTAGATGATAATCTTTGCTCCAAAAAGTATTTGAGACTATCATGATTTGTTTTCACCTTAAAGTGTCTACCAATTAGATAAGGCCTCCATTGTTTAACTGCATGAAGAATAGCCATCATTTCTTTCTCATAGACAAGTTTTTATAGATTCTTACCTTTGAATTGACGACTTTCAAATGCAATGGGTCTTCCTTCCTGCATTAATACTGCCCCCAATCCAGACCTAGAAGCATCACGTTCAACAGTGAATGTTTGTGAGAAATTTGGAGTAGCCAAAATTGGAGTGGTGCACATAGTTAATTTTAGTTTCTCAAATGCTTTGGTGGCATCATCATTCCAATGGAAATCATCCTTATTTAGCAATGCAGTGAGTGGAGCTGCTATGCTGCCATAACCTTTCACAAATTTTCTATAGTAACCTGTTAGTCTAAGGAACCCTCAAATGTTTTTGAGAGTTTTTGGCATGGGCCATTCCATTATCACTTTGATCTTTTGGGGATCAACTTTGACCCCTTCATGGGAAACAATGTGACCAAGGTACTCTACCTCCTATAATCCAAAATCACATTTAGATGGCTTCGCATAAAGTTGGTGCTTCTCCAAAACTATCAACCCCTATTTCACATGTTGCAGATGCGCTTCCCATGTCTGACTATAAATCAATATGTCATCAAAGAAAACTAGCACAAACTTTCTTAAAAAAGGCCTAAAAATAGTGTTCATCAAGCTCTGAAAAGTAGATGGTGCATTTGTAAGACCAAAGGGCATTACCAAAAACTCATAATGGCCCTCATGTGTTCTAAAAGCAGTTTTATGAACATCTCCATCCTTGATTCTAATTTGATGGTACCCCGAGCGAAGATCTAATATTGTGAAATAATTAGCAACATGCAACTCATCAAGTAAATCATCAATTACTAGAATAGGAAACTTATCATTGATGGTGTACTTGTTGAGTTCCCTATAATCTAGGCACATCCTCCATGTGTCATCCTTCTTCTGCACCATGACCACTAGTGATGAATATGCACTTTGGATATGCTTAATGATCCCTGCCTCTAGCATCTCATGGATCATATTTTCAATTTCACTCTTTTGTGCATATGGATATCTATATGGTCTGATATTTGGTGGTTGGCTACCTGGAATTAGTTGAATGGCATGATCATGTTCTCTTTTTGGTGGTAGTCTTTTTGGCATGGCCCCAAAAATAGATGAGTGGTCTTCAAGAATTATTTGTAGATCAAGATGTGTAGATACCTATGTGGGTTGAACATCTATGGAGCATAATCGTGCAATAATTCCCTCTGCCCCCTTTTTTAGCATCTTGGTCATCTGATGTGAACTAATCAATTGTGGAGATTTTGCATGTAATCCATGTAGTTCAATTTTCTTACCTTCAGAATGAAAGCACATGAATAATTCTTGGAAGTTCATCTCAATGGTACCTAAGGTTGTGAGCCATTGGACTCCCAAAACAATGTCTATGTTACCCATGGGAATAGCAAACATAGGAGAGTCAAGATTTTACCCACCCATAGTAAGCTTAATACTATGGCATTTGTCTGCACAATTAATTGTGCCACCATCTACAATCATGACCTAAAATTCTGGTGCTAGGTAGATGAAACAGTTTAATCGAGTGGCCAACTTATTGTTTATAAAGTTATGTGTGCTCCCTGAATCAATGAACACTGTCACCTTCTATTTCTTGAGGAACCCCACTACCTTAAGAGTTTGTGGAGTGCTAATACCTACAAGTGCATGACAAGAGATTGTAGGTTGGGAATCTTTAGGTACCTCCTCTATATATTCCTCGTCATCATTGGAGGCATCATATACTTCTTCATCTTTGTTTGGTCCCTCAATGTAGAATAACTTCTTCTCAACACATCTATGTCCTTTACTCCATTTGCTATCACAACCAAAACATAATCCTTTTGCACGCTTCTCTTCAATTTGCTAAGGGGTCAATCTAGCAGGTGGAGGAAATGTTGGTGACGATATGCTACGATCTTTGAAGTGAGTGAATGGCTACTTCTTGTTGGCTATGAATTTTTCCTCAGCTCTACGTGATAGGATAATAGAATCAAAAATACTAAGTGGATTAAACATGCATACCTCATGTTGAATGTGGTCCTTGAGTCCACCCAAAAATAGGTCATTCAAGTTTGCTTCAGAAATTGTTTCCACATGTAAGGATAGGTTCTGAAAATGATGAATATAATCCTTGACGGAGCCAGTTTGTCACAATTTTGTTAGTTGGCTAAAGTAATTCTCTATCACACTATTGCCATAGTGTAATTTTAGCTCCTCTGTAAAAAATAACCAGGTGACATTGAGAGTCATCTTTTTCTTTTGAGCACACAACCATCGATACCAAATGAATTGATCAGGTTCAAGATACAAGGATGCCATGGTAACCTTCTATCCACTTGGAATTTGATGTAGGTCAAAAAAATTTCCATTTGGTTGAGCCAATTGAGTGGATATTTTACATCAAATTTGCGCATATCCACCTTTGGTAATAGGTTCCTTTGTGGCCATGGAGTTAGATTTAAAGTAGACTGGTTAGGAGAACCACCCTGGTGGGTTTGTGAAATAAAGATAGCTTGATGATTTGGCTGATTAATGTTCAAATATATCATGATATCTCTCAAAATATTTTTTATGGATTGCATATTAGATTGTATGTCTTGCACCTCACTTTGAATGCCTTGCACACTATAGTCAAGCTGGCTTACTTTGTGATCTATGTCAGAAAACACTAGTACAAAGGGTCTAGTACATCCCCTTTCTGACTCCATCTCATCCTTGTTAGGATTTTTACCTAGAGTTTCATCACCCTTTCCTTGGCCCCGAGTTTGTGGACCTGTCATAAAAGGGTTTTACGATGTCGACCCTTATTGGCACTTTTGACCCAACCTTGACCAAGTGATTTTGAAATTATGTCAGCCTAAAATAAAAATATACAAAGAACAAACCATAGCCAAATTTTTATAATATTTCCAAAAATGTAAATAATTTAGAAAAAATCTTTGAATTGCGCACTATAGAGCAATTTTATGAAAATCATAAAATAGAGATAAATTTTTGAAAACAGATCCAAATGCGCTGAAATTTTAATGGAAGATTTATTTGATTATTTATCAACTCCATTAAAACGTTTGAAGAGAAATTCACAACCATTTTTAATATATCTCAAAATTAAAAAATTTAGTGTTTCACCCACAAGATTGCCCAAATCGCAACTCTGATACCACTTGTAATGAAATTAATTCAAGAATTAAGTATAACAGTAGAATTATATCCAAATATGACTAAAATATATCCAAATATATGATAATAGATAAGCCACTTCGAGGGGGCAACCTCCACAAGCTTCAATAAGAGCAGAATTCACAATATGATGATAAATGATTACCCACTATCTCCTATATATAGTCTATCTAGGCCATGGTTACTCCATAGGCCGACCTACTAATTAAAATAAAGCATAGATAAATGTAATATAATGTCAAAGAGGGATAATTAAGCCACAAGTCGGCTAATACTATCCTCATACATGTGATAGGTTAGGGGTGTAGCATTTAACTAGACAATATAGTTCATTTTTTGATTATGAATTAATAATAGTTATGTTGAGAAACTTAATCATGTGGTCTAGTTAAGAGAGTTACCATCTGTTAACTACATATCCACAAACTAGATTTAATTAATTCAATTCTATGCAATTCAATATAAAATATTTATTGGTAAAACTAGTTATGTCATAATTTTTACTCTTGTAGACAAATACTCAACCATAAATAATTTTCAATCCAAAGGTAGGGATTAGCTACTACATGGCCCCTATTATATTCTAGGAACACGTGAGTGAGGTACTAAAGTGATGACACATGATACTTAGACATCATGATTTACATATAGATCCTTGACTTGATAAATTTATAGAGGGAATTTGCATTACTTTGCAACTACCATTGAGAGCTTATTCTTCAGGTTATAAATTCCATGAATGGTCAGAGATCAACCTTGAGGTCAGATAAACATTGTTTATTTTTAGTTTACAATTAGTATTTTATGTTATATAGGTGTACTCCATCACTTATAGGGATTTTTAGTTGTTTATTTGTTATAAATAAAGTAAACTTTATTTGGATGGGTTTTCATCTTAATTTTATACATGGAGAATAAAAATAACACCTATACCGAAGCACTAGAATGACTTTGTGTTCATCATAATGAATAATTTTTATAACCTGGCTATCACACTTTCTTGAAAAAAGTGTCATTGCACAAGACATTGTGCAGTCCTTAAATCATGTTTGGCTCATATTGGGCTACCTTCACCCATTGTGTTTGATCATGATCTATGGTTTGTCAATTATTTTTGACATATATTGTGGTAGATGTTGGATACATAATTGCAAAGGTCTACAAAATTTCATGGTAAAAAAAATATGGGAAAAACTAAAATTTTCAATTACACATAGCTCTTCACATCTCTACAGTGCATAGCCCATCTAAGATGTGTCTTGTATTTAATCTTACTGCATGTTAGACAAATAAAACCACACCATCTATCAAAAAGTTTTGCACATAGGTAAATGAAGCATACAAAATGTAAATGTA
Source organism: Torreya grandis (assembly GCA_037957365.1). Lineage (NCBI taxonomy): Eukaryota > Viridiplantae > Streptophyta > Pinopsida > Cupressales > Taxaceae > Torreya > Torreya grandis. The sequence continues at coordinate 1,168,085 of JARHVA010000923.1, read as the reverse complement.
GAATTATTTTTCTAATCTCAAAGCTTATATTAAATTTATCACATATTCATATATCAACATCATAGATACCCTACCTCTAACACTAGTTTATTAATGCCTAAATAATTTGAACAAATAAATGACTTAAATTTATCTTTACCATAAAAATTACTTCAAAAATTGGTTATTATGCATACATGATAATACTCCAAGCTTAGAACACCAAAACAAAGAGTAAAAACTTGAGGATACAATTATTTAGTGGGTTAGTATGAAAGGTGACAACATAATATATTACAAAAACATTATACTTAAACATTATTATAATAACATTGTGACAACCACATTAAAAATAATTTATAAAGAGGAATGATAAATAACACAACAAATATTGTATGTATAATTTATTCCCTCATACAACTGATAGGAAGGGTCATTGTTAGATTTGAACAATAAACCTCTTGTTTAAAAATTAAGACATTGAAACCTTGTCCCTAATAGACAACATATATGTTCTTTCAAAATAAAATGAATGTTTACATGAAATATTCCATATATATATATATATATATATATATATATATATATATATATATATATATATAT
>JARHVA010000923.1:935000-1162500 GCA_037957365.1 Torreya grandis | reverse complement strand
ATCTTGTGCTTTCAGAGCCCAAATGAAGTGGTAGATAGTCCAAGCAGCCTAGAGGCTCAATTTAAATGTGATCATGTCATGTGGTAAATCAAAAAGAAGGTTATAAACAATTTATGAAGCTACCAAGTGGTAGCATCTCGAGGACCTGCATGATATTTTGTCAGGGCTCACCTCTACAGAGACCTCCAAGGTCCCACGATGTTGCATCAAATTCTTTCCCATCTAGTTGTGGGTGCCTTCATGATTCAATGTGGATGGAATTCTATGGTATAAAATGTGAATTTGGGAGTTCTATTGATGACGTGGCCCATGTACACTGATAAAAATTCCATTATGTATATTTCTAAAATGTTGTTGGTAGAAGATGAGGCCTCACTACTTCATTAGATGATGTTACCTCCTCTCCAAATAAATTAACCTCTTCCCCATGCAAGGCAACAGATCATAACAAAATCACTTCCTCCTCTTTGATAGAAAATCTCAGAGCATCTTCCTTTTCTCCATTAACTCCACATAGATAAGACACCTTCCCAAATCTTTCCTCCACCACGAGGAGAAAAGGCACCGCCTTCATGAATGTATTTGCTTCCATGGTGGAAAATGTGAGACTTTGACAAATCTTTCCTCTCTCATAGGTGGTAAATGAAGGGCCTCCATAAATATTTTCTTTGCCATAGGTGGCAAAGGCAACTCCCTCTCTATTTTTATAAACCGCACACCATATCTACAACTTCCTCGCATGTTAAACTCCATGGGCATGAAAGGCCTATATATTATGCTTCCTTGGATGTTACACTCATGGGGCATGAAATCTTGAAGAGTAACAGAAGAGAAAGACTATTTATTCCTACATCTTATTCTTGGATAATAATCACGCAACCTTAGCACTCCAAGATATTACATCTACTTGACACATTTTGTCCAAAATCCTTAAAGCCTAGTCAAGAAACCATTCAGTGGATATGCTAAGACCATAGCATTACATTTATTCTCCTTCCCTTAATCATGGATTGAATGGGAGTTTTTTAATCAGGGCACATAAAATCCTAAGAGTGAGAGGGTAGCCCAAATCAATGAGCGCTAGCTACAAAGATGGCTACGGCTTCATGACGGGATAGTTGCAACATATATATATATATATATATATATATATATATATATATATATATATATATATATAGTCTTTGTTGTGAGGTTTTCTTTCATTGTTTAGTCTAATTTCCCATTATAATGTTTAATAACTTGGCTATCTCGATGCAAAGAAGGATCTAGTTGTGGACAATGATGCGTTGAGCTCCGTGTTACCGCCTAGAAAGAGTGGAAAGGGTTTGAACCATTGCCATGAGGATTACATGACAACTAGGTCTTCAAGGGACCATTATATGGGCAAGGACGGAGAAGGGGAGGATGAGATTGAAACTTCTCCCATGAGCAAGAAGAGCAAAAAAGAGCCTAAAGCACCTAGAAAATTATTACCTTTCTGAAGTGTTTGAGGTCCATTAGTTTTATATGATTTACATCCTCAATCTTTAAATCTAATTCAATATTAATCTTTTGCACTAGACATCACATTGTCTCACCAAAAGATATCCTCTTAAACAATCCCTTCCAATATTACTTAGACCTTTAGACCAATTATTAATGTAATTTTTTTAAAAATAAACACTTTAAAAATAATATGTCTTAACATTATAAATATATAAATAATACTTGTAATAATTAAAAAAAAAAAAAAAATCAACCATACAATTATAACTCGTTAATTCAATCATCTTTCACACGCTTCCACATAAGTTGAGAAGAATTATAAAAGACTAAATTTTGCCACTTGATTATATAATATGATCCCTTTGCTTTTTTTTTTCTCTTCCTTTGATAGCAATAATCTTCCCTTGAAAAGTGACTTTTGGTGTATTCCATAATCTATGACGCATTTGTGACGCTTTCTTTTGGCACGCATATTTATAATATGAGAGTAGTTCCCTTTTTTATTTACTTTTTATTTTATCAAAGGCTTTATTGACATTGAGAAAAGTTACAACCGTCACAATCATCGTAATGCTAGAGCCATAGAATATAAAAGAAAGGATTTTGTATTTTTCCAATTAAAAAAACAAATAGTAAATGTCAATGGACAGCCGTCATCATATATTTCTATGAAATTGGCAGACAAAAATATTTAATGAAAGGTAGCACCACATGTGGGGATTGGGACCCAATTCTTTTTCAACGAGTTGTGGGTCACACCTAAAATTCACATTGATTAAAAAAAGAGTTACAGTTATTGTTTGGAGGCATCCATTTTTTTTTAAAATATCATTAAAATTTGATTTTATAGTTTATTACATTTTATTTATAAGTTTTAAAATTACATTTCGTATGTAATTTGTAAATTGCATAAAGTTTAACTTTTTAATTTATTAGATTTTAATCATAAATTTATATTGGTGTTAAAATTTATTAATAAAAAATAGTTAGTTTACATAGTAAAGAAGGTTGGGTGATATCGCGACTTGATTAGAGAAAATTTATTGTGAAAAAAGTAAAGCGAAACCAAATAGCTTTCAAAGTTTCCTTATTAACTAGGCAGAACCAAACACATGAAAAATAATAGCCCTCATAACTCACTTGTTGGTCAAACAAAACCAAACAAGTGAAACAAATAAAAACTAACCCCTGTGTACAAGCCCTAGAGCAATGCAAGTAATAAATTGGAAGAACAATTTCACAAGGCAGTGACATACATATAAAACCAAATGATGTAGCAAAAATCATCACCATCATCAAAGAATAGAAGCCAATGACTACTATAACTGTCATCACCACCAACTGAGACACCAAACCCCAACACCATTAGGGTTGTAGCCAAGGTAACCACTGACAAAATAGCTCTGTGTTCACCAAGGTAGGTATGCAGGTCGACAAGAAATGACGGATGCAATCATCAAACTCCCACACAATGCTAAATGCACAACTATGGATGCCACCATCATATGCAACAACCAACATAGGACTAAAAAATAACCAAACAATTCTCTAGAGGGGTCACAATGTCTTGACCCTTATTTGCTGACATTCAAAGTCCCTAGAGCTACGCTTTCTTAGGGTGAACCCTAAACCTATGGTTTTAGTAGGAGGGAGGTGAGATCCTCCTCCGACTCGTTTTCCATTCACATCACCAAGATTTGACTTTGAAACCCATCATTTTTCACCTATAATTTTTACCATTTCACCTTGCATATATTATTTTATTTGTGTAAATCTTGGCTTTGCAATCTATCAAATTTTATCGACAATTCTACGTCGCCAAGATTTGATCTTATATGTCATCAATTATCAATGACAAGTTCTACTTTCACACATTCCATGTAATGCGTGAATCTTGTAAATATTGGCCTTGTAATCTATTAGATTTTACCCACAAATCCACACTATTAATATTTGACCTACCAAGCAATAATTTTTCACCCATAAGTTCTATTATTAGACCTCACATCTAATATCTAAATCGTGTAAATTATAGCCTTACAACTTATCATATTTTACCCATAAGTCTACACCGCCAATATTTGACGTTGCAACCCATTAGATTTCACTCACAAGTTATACTATTATACTATTACATCTTGCATGTAATATCTGAGTCATATAAATCTGGGACTTACAATCTATTAAATTTCACCCACAAGTCCATGTTATCAAGATTTGACCTTGCAACCTATCAGATTTCATCCATAAATTTTACTTTTGAATCATGTAAATCTTGACTTACAATCTATTAAATTTCATGAACTTGAATAAAATATAATAAAGTGCCCTAATTTTTGACATAAAATAAACCACAATAATTTACAATCTTTCTACTAAAATATTTGAGTTTGATTAATATAAATTAATAAAACATAAATATTTTAATTTATATGTAAATATAAAGTACATCCACATTTTTCTTAAAAAATTAATATTTACTAAATATTTTTTTGAGATTTATTTTTTAATTATTAATTGGATGCCATTCTAACATAATGGCATGCTTTGACCATTGAATCAAAAATCCACATCATTAATATTTAATCTTACAACCCATCCGATTTCACCCATACACAATGCATGCAATACTCAAAACATATAAATCTTAGCCTTATACTCTATCATTACCAAACAAGAAATTATTATTACAAACATTCTTACATATGAAAAGATTTTCAAATCTTTAATATGTGATTAATGCTTTCAAAACACTATATTTAATGTTCATGTAGTTCATGTTATAAAAACTTTTGTAACTTTTAAATCAATATATTGGTAAAATAAAATAAAAATAAGGATCATTTAGCAGTTAATCTTGTTTTTATATTGTAAATTATTTAAAATTAAATTTACATGTAATATAAATTTATTGTTATAATATTTGTAAATAGAAAAAAGTTTTTTTTTGTAAATTTGTAATGTAAGATCACTGTTTATGACTTATGTAATGTAAGATTATCAATATAGATTTGATGATGTATTTTTATATCGTTATTATGTTAAAAATCATGATGAACTAACATGTGTTATGTTGGTGTGTAATTTATTTCATTTGATATAATATTAAAATTATATATTTTCATAGGTATTTGACTTAATTTAAATATTTTAATATTATATTATATTGATTTGATATTTTATTTTTGTTAATTATTCTTCTATTATTATGTGGTAGTTGTAAGATAAACTTCCTTCGAATTGGAAGGAAAGTATCATCAAAGAGAAGAGAATAGATGTGAGATTTAATTATTAGAATATTGGATGGAAATATTTATGATAGTGGATTCATATTGGATGGGAATATTTATTTATCCCAACTATTCATGTATGGGATATCTTATTTATAAATGAAAATATATGTGTGAACAAATTACAGTGTGGTTGTCCTTTTTAATACTCCAATCAATATAAATATATTTTTATAGTTGTCAAATGAAATACATTTAAATTTGATAATAAAAAGAGTAAAATTTTCTTCAATTACACTTCCAAAATATACCATTATTTAAATTTAAAATTTTATAAAAAAATTATATTTTTTTATAATATATTTAAAACCATTTAATTCATTTGAAAAAAAACAAAATGTTCTTTTAAAAAAAAAAGGAAACCTATAATTAAGGAGAACTTATACTGACATAAAAAAGAGATCCAAACATAATAAATTTGGTAATAAATTCTAATCCTGTAGTTATACATGGAATGTTGTAACCAAAAAAAAACCCCTCCAATATGATGTCTCACAATTGATAAATTCTTTTAATTTTAATGCTTTAACTTTTAACTCCATTTTTTTTTTCTGTCGGGCATTGGATTATCAACTTATGGATAATGGACATGCAAATACAATATAAAATAAAATTACAAATCAATCAATCCGATCCAAAAGCTGTCCACCACCGACAAGAAAATACCACACTAGATAGTGTTCTATCACACTTGATTTTAGAAGCACCGGAACTTTGTCGGTAGTCACAAATAATTGCAATTATTAATGTAAAAAACATTTTGTTCTGTAAGAAATGTGATATTTTATGGCATATATTCTTAGACAAAACCAGTCTTTTAGTATATAATAAATCCCTGTATTTATATACCCACGGCATGATATCATTTTCACGTATATCTGCTAATCAAGTGGACTATTAAAGCCTCAACATTAGAACTAATATTCCACAAACTAATGCCTTGGACGTATACACATTGATTGTACTATGCATTCCACGCTTCGCGACACTGTTCTTGGACGTATACACATGGACTGTAATATGCATTCAACGCTCCGCGACGGTAAGCTTTTTATTGGATGAAAACTATAATCATTATGTTTTGTTAAAAGCCTTCTCAACTTGCTTGTGATGAAAGCGAAAGCTCTGGTTTTATTTTCCCCAATCGTAATCCCGACGTGGGGCAAAATCTCATCCACTACACTCGTATTTAGCCTTCACAGTCAATATAATGTTTTTTTTCAGTTTCCTGAAATAGCCTGCGATCGTCAGATTAAGGAAATAATGGCAACTTTTCGATTTATGATGACGTTATAAAAGATTGGTATCAGACCCAGACTACTCTAAGTTGTGATCATTTTTCAATTCTGCGGATTGATTTTTTGAGTTCTCTGCTTTGAAAATTTCTTTGGGAAAGTTATTGCATCGAGTCACAGGGCGTTATTCATTTGTCATAGGCCGCTTTTATCTCTGCATCCTCTTTTTCCCTCACCAAAAATTTCTCGCTTACCAGAACCCAAATCTCCCCGCAATGGAATTTGGAAAACCTCCATCCACTTCTATAGTTGAGATCATGAACGAATCTGAGTTCGAAGGCACATACGAACTCCCTCCGTTTGTCCCAGATCAACTATCGGACTGTCCCGATATTGATGTTACTGAAGAAAATCTTGAGAAAGAAACCAGTTTGTTCAAACCTCCGGCTATTAAGGCTTCCCATGTGTATAAAAAATCTGAGCTAGTTAAATCTAAATTCTTGTATACTTCTACTTATCTATCTTTTGTTAAATCTAGAATCAAGTCTGTAGAATTAACACTCAGTTACAAACCCAAGAAAACCTATCAGACAAATTTACTCTCTCTGTTACCTGAGCAAGAAATAAATTATATCAGGTCACATGAAGATGTAAAATTTGTTCATTTTGGTTTGATCCGAGTCCATATAGTACCCTTGATTCCTAGTAATATTAACCCTGTTATATATCTAGCTTTGTGTGATCGCCGCCAAGTCAGCTTTAAACACTCCTGTCAGTTATCTAGCCTTGGCTGCTTAAATGATGATACTATTTGCTTTGAGTTTTGTCCCAACCTCTCTATCGCAGTCCGCGATAAAGGTTGTAAGGAAGTAAAGCATGGATCTTTAGATTGTTGGGGTTTGTTTACATCTTTGTTTGGCCTAGACATGTTTGGTGAGTTTAAATACACATCCATTAATATTTCTGTTGTCTATAGTATGACCAACACTCATCACCCCAAGATCCTTGAAAACCTGCCATATGCCAGAAGATTAAGTGGAACTGTCCAACTGCGAAAAGGTCATATTGAAGCAGTTGAAATTCTCCATGAATGGAAACTTGACTGGTTAAAGAATGTCTCTCCAAAGATGAAAGGTCAAGCCACAGTCCACCATAGTGACGGCAAAACTATAAATATTTTGCCAAGATCCTTGTCTGTAAATTCCCGTCTCTCTCCATCCAGACCATCTACGTCTTCTTCGCGTAGATCTGTCAAAACCGGTCACATATTGATCGAAGATGAAGAGGTAAATCAAGGAAATGATTTACCAGGAACTTTCATGAGTCTTCCCAGAGAAGACAGCTTAGAATTCTACACAGAAGATACTACTACTCTGTACAGAGGAGGAAGATGGCCACCGCCAAAGGGTGTCAATAAGCAACCAGCAGGAACTATGCAGTATTTTGCGGCTGCATACGAGAACCCCTCTAATTAGTTCAAACAGAGGAATTATGTTTCTAGATTCAATTCTCATCTTATTGAAAATTTTGATGATCTGTGTAGAGATGTTTTGTCTATTAAAGACACTATAAATAATATAGAGAAAAAAGTATCCTCCATAGATACTAAAATAGATATTCTTGATGATAGTCTTAGTTGGATTTCCAAAGAAGACCAAAAAATAGAATCCTCTGCCCAAAAGCCTCTCTGTTTAGTCTCCTTTGGCCCTACGTTCAAAACTATAAAGAAATCACCTAGCCATACCCTTATGCAAAGAACCCATGTTCATCTCCAACCTTGGTATCTAAACATTGATGACCTATTAAACCCTTTGAATGAAATCACTGCCTGGTGCAATACCATGCGTGTCCTTACCATTCAGGCCCATCTAGACCAAGTTGGTAGCACTTGCTTTGCAACGAAATTCTTATGGGGCGTGACTAGCCTATGGTGGCAGTCCATGACTGAGCCACAACAATATGAACGTGTACATAATCAACCTGATTCTTTAGCAGCATTATTTCATTTATTGATTAATGAGTTTGCACCTCTAGCCGGTAATAGAGAACTGGAGTCCAAGAAATGGTTATTGAAAATGGAGCTCTGCGATTTAAAACAATTTGATACCTTTGCAAAATAGTTTAGACAGCTTGCATATGAGAGTAGGAGTTATGCTTCTACTGAGATTAAGCTTAAATTTATGCATGCTCTGCCTTATAATTTAATTGACAGAGTTATCTCTTATATTGATCTTAAGGGTTTAACGATCGAAGATCTTGCCCTTTCTGATGTCATTGACTTTGCCAAACAACAAATTATGACTCTAGTCTCTGAGACTAGGTCTATGCAGAAACTCAGCAAGCACCAAGCATCCTAAATAGCTCCTGTCTTTCCTGAAACATCCCCATTTGGCTGTAGACCATTTGTTCAACCTCGTCGCCAACAGAAGCAGTGCTGCAAGTATATCTCCTTTAAGCGCCGCTCTTTTCCTAAAAAGCATTCTTATGCTCCTCCTCATCATTTCTTGAAGAAATGACGCAATGCTCGTCCTCCCTCCAAATAGTCGATTTGCTATATTTGCCGCAAACCCAGCCACATTGCTCCCAATTGCTCCTGTAAAAACCTAGCTGTTAAAGCCGTCTTTTCTTCCAACGCAACATCGTGGTGGGATATAGTAGATGCTGAAGAAGATCTGTATCTTCAAGAAGATATCTATGAACCTACCCTTGAAGATCTACCAGATGATGAATTTGATGATGAAGAAGATGCAACAGCCCTTGAATCACTTGCAGATGAACTAGAACACCTAATGACAAATATGCAACGTGGTGCAAGACATTACAGACCTCGACACCATGACTGGTCTATCCAGTCTAATGAAGCATATGGAGCCTGGTCACGCCATCACCATGAAGTGCCTGAGCGACCAGAGAAACCACGAGGAAGAGGATACTCCAGAGGAGAATCATCTAGAGGGAGACAACCCTCTATGCCAAGACAACCTCCCATAATGCACAGACTAGAACATCCTCCTGTGCAATATCCTAGCTCTTTCAAGCCCAGCGACTCCTGGATAAAAAACAAGTTCACCAGCAGAGAGCTGCCAAAAGAAATCAAAGAGCCAAACTGGGATGTCTTCCTACCAGCAGAACAACCAACAGCAGCAGCTGAACCCCAGTGGGACGAAGACAATGAAGAGGATGAAGTCGGAAGTATGTTCTATTCTGACCAAGATTACTGCCCTGGTGAATGCAGTAATCTCCAAGAAGAAGCAGCTGAACCAGAACAAGAAGAAGAAGTCTACCCTGAACCAATAATTGTTCAGGATCTAGGAAGGCAGAAACTAGTATGTATCAGTATTCCCTCTCTCGAACTTCCATAGCCTGTCTATTTAAACCATTTGATTAATGACAGATTTGCCCAATTCTTTACATTAGAAATAAATGGCAGACTGGTAGACGCCCAAGTAGATACTGGTGCTTCTCTTTCATTTGCTAAGCCACAGCTCATCAGTGACTGGAAGACACTAGATGAACACCTAGCTTATAAGAGCATTGATATCCAGGGGAATAGTTTTACCTGTAGAGACTACAAACATCAGCAACCCCTTCGCATCCAAGATAAAATCTTCCATGCAGATTTCTTCGCCCTTGAGAAGATGCCCATTGACATCCTCCTAGGAGGGTCATTCATTGATCGATATTCTCCCTATGGTGCCACAACTAAGAGCATTATGTTCACCATAGAAAATGAAAGGCTTAGAATTCCTAAATTACAAGCATTTTTGGGATTGTTAAATTATCTCAATAGTTTCTATCCTAATGCTGGTAAAGACAGGTATATACTTCAGACGCTTCTCCAGAAAAAAAAAGCTTTCTATTGGAAAGAACAACACATTGCAGCAGTTTAGAAAATTAAAGCCACAGTCACATCATTACCAGAACTGCACATCCCAAAATCCAACCAAATGAAGGTTTACACAGATGCCTCCGATATAGCATGGGGAGGAGTACTTGTTTACTTGTATAATAATTTAGAGTTTGTGTGTGAGTTTTCAAGTGGCGTATTTAGCCCCGATGTGTTAAAATGGATCTCCTCTGATAAAGAGATCTATGCTGTTAAAAAATGTCTAGAGAAGTTTATGTTGAAACTTCTGCATTTGCCACATTTTGTAATTGTAACCGATTGTACCAGATTCCTAACCTTTAATGAAAATGATCATGGCAAGAAAGATGGTCGCAAAAAATATGTTAGGTGGCAGGCATTTTTCAATCAGTTTAAATTTTCAGTCAAACACATTAAGGGCACCGACAATGTAATTGCAGATTGGCTCAGCCGAAATCCTCCTGCAACAATGATGCATCAGCCTGCGCCTGGTTTTAATCTCACTAAGATTCTTAATCAAGGATTTGACTGCTTGAATATTCTTGTACAAGAACAGATTCTTCGAGAAGGCTTGCATCCCAAGTATACAAGGATTTCCTATGCAACAGCACAAGACCTGCAAATGTCTGCAGCAGCGACAATCCAAGCCAACTGCCGATAGAATTTAGGAGTCATTATGATTGAAAGGCTCAATAGTGAATTCCTATACCATCAATTCACTGAGCTACTAAATCGACCATTATGGACATGGCACATTCAGATCAGATCCACCTTCAACGAACATCTGTATCGTTGGATTGCTCAGCATGGCCCGCACCGAATTCACGAAGAAGAAAATCATGATCAGGACACAGTTGTCCATACTATCATTCAAAGAAGACTCGAGTGGGAATCTTATTTCCACTGTACCCCACGACATACTCCATGTGAAGCGGGACCACCAAATTGTTGACATTGGCATCTCCAAAGCACTTTTCAGATAAGATGCCTTTTTGATCCGATATTCGAAGATGACCTCGTAAACGAAGCGAAAGACATGTTGGGCCCAGAACCTCAACCATCAACAACACCATCATCATCTTGTGGATCCAATGCTTCGAATAGCATCTCGATGTAACCACCTTTTGAGCTGTAAAGCATGATGGGATTGACACTGCCTTGCCAGCGAGCAGGCAGGACCGCCCAAAATTGCTATAAATAAGCCTCTCTCCCATTGCATTAGCATCGAAAAATTTTCAGTGTGAAAATCTAGTAGCTTGTTTCAAGAGTATGCTCTTCTCTTGCCCGCTTAGACAGATCCTGAGAATCATAAACTGAAACAAGTATTTGTAATAGTTTGTAATATTTGAGTTTGAAGCAATAGTGTGAAGCCGTAGCCATTCGGCCCCTGCCTACTATCGCAGGTTTCTTCTACATCAAGCCACAAGATATTGAGAGAAAGGAGGCGTCTACTGACGTTATAAAAGATTGTGAATGAAGTATCATGCACATCATGGGGTATCCATAGCCGGCCGACCAAACAATCATTTTAATTTTTGTTTTAACGTAGTAAAGATATAGTAATGTACGAATGAGTCTACTTGATGGGTGATGTATGGTGACCCATTCCATTCTATTTTTTTTTATTTTTTTTTTATTTTATTTTGGATGAAATAAATTTATATATAAATTTACCAAAATAAATATACAAATAATTCACCAAAAAAATTTAGTATGGAAGCATGCCACGAAGTCATACTAGATAAGTTTAGGAATCAAAAGTAGAAACATAAACAATTAGGTCATGTCTAAGAATAAGTCATAAAGTCACCATAAAATTAATCAATCAATAGCAAGATTGAAGTTGTAAATGCTCCAACCATTTTTAATTATTTCTCTCGAACGTTATTCGGGATGATCAAACACGGTGTGATGTGGTTGATGATAAATTGTTGTCATATTGTACTTAAGCATGATCTATGCCAACAATAATCAACATTCTAGTCCCAAACCTTCATGCAACATATAGACATATCATTAAACATTACAAGTGTATATTCACTAGGTTCTTTGAGTCCATCACCTTAAATGCCTTACTATGGCTTCTCACCATTATTGACTAACTCACCTTGAAATATTTCACCACTTTCATGCTCTATAAGAATGTATTTGGATGTCAAAATAAGTTCGTGTAAATTAATTATTTTCATTACAATGGCACTATAAAAATTAGAAGAAACCAAGAGAAATTTGGAATTTTAGGTTTGGAATTTGAATAAAAAATTGAAATAGACATGAGTGCATACAATCAAGATCCAAGTTATAAATGGTCAAACTATTTGTGATTATTTTTTTCAACCATCCGCAAGGTTCCTTGAAGCTTATGAGATTCAAAAGGCCAAGATGATGCCATGTGGTAACATCCCATGCATTTAGAGCATAGATGAAGTGGTAGATAGTCCAAGTAGTCGAGAGGCCCATATTAAATGTGATCATGCCACTTGGTAAAGCATAGTGAAACATATTAGCAACTCATGATGCTGCTAAGTAGAAGCATCTCAGGGACCTATCTAGGATGCTACTAGGGCTCACCTCTATGGATACAACCAAGGGCCCATGATGTTGCATCAAATTATTTCCCATCCAGCTGTGGGTGCCTTCATGATTCACTACAGATGGAATTTTATGGTGGAAAATTTGACTCTAGGAGTTTCATTGATGATGTGGCCCATGTATGTCAATCAAAATTTCATTATTGTATTTATCAAATGTTGTTGGTAGAGGAGGAGGCCTCACTACTTCATTTGATGATGCCACCTCCTCTCCTAATAAATTAACCTCTTCCCCATACGAGGCAGTAGGTCACAACGAAATCACTTCCTCCTCTTTGACATAAATGTTAGATCATTCTCCTTCTCTCCATTAAGTCAACTTAGATAAGACACCTTCCCAAATATTTCTTCCACCACAGGGGTAAAGGCACTGCCTTTGTGAATCTATCTACTGCCATAGGTGGAAAAGGTGGGCATTTGAAAAATCTTTTTTCTCTCATAGGTGGTAAAGGCAGGGCCTCCACAAATCTTTCCTCTGCCATAGGTGGAAAAGGTAACTCCTTCTCTATTTGTGTAGACTGTATGTCATGTCTACAACTCCCTCGCATGTTAAGTTCCCTGGGTATGAAAGGTCTACAACTTCTGCTTCCTTGGATGTTACACTCATAGGGCATGAAATCTTGAAGAGAAACAAAAGACAAAGATTGTTTCTTCCTACATCTTATTCTTGGACAGTAATCCTGCAACCTTGGCATTCCAAAATATTACATCTAGTTGACACATTTTATCCAAAAGCCATAAACCATGTTCAAGAAACCATTTGGTGGATATCCTAAGAACATAACATTCCATTTATTCTCCTTTCCTTAGTCATGGATTGAATGTGGGATTTTTTTATCAGGGTACATAAAATCCTAAGAGTGAGAGGGTAGCCCAAATCAACAAGTGTCTACTGTAGAGATGGTTCTGGATTCATGATGGGATAATTGCAATAATAAAAAAAGAAAAATGCTATCATCATCCCTATTGTTAAGTTTTCCTTCATTATTTTGTCTTATTTCCCATTTTAATATTTAATACACTTGGCTATCTCGATGCAAAAAAGGATTTGGTTGTGGACAAATATGCATTGAGCTCCGTACTACTACCTAGAGAGAGTGTGTAAAGGGTTTGATAAATTATCATGAGGATTACATGACAACCAAGTGTTCAAGGGAATATTATATGAGTGGGAATGGGGAAGGGGAGGATCAGATTGAAACTTCTCCCATGAGCAAGCGGAGCATAAAAGAGCCTAAAACACCTCAAAAATTATTCCCTTTGTGGAGTGCTGAGATCCATTAGTTTTATATGATTTACGTCCTTAACATTTAAATCTAATTCAATGTTAATATTTTGCACTGGGCACCATGTTGTCTCACCAAATAGTATCCTATTACACAATCTCGTTTCACAAAATTTAGACCTTTGGACCAACTACTAGTATAATTTTTAAAAAATAAACACTTCAAAAATAATCTCTCAACATTTTCAAAAAAATATATAGTAAATTACTTATAATAATTTAAAAAACCAACCCTTTCAACCTTTAAATACATAACATACAATTATAACTCCTTATTAATTCAATCATCTTTCACACGATTCCACATGAGTTGAAAAGAATTATAAACGATTAAATTTGCCACTTGATTATATAATATGATCCACTTTTTTAGAAATAATCTTTATTAAAAATAGACTTTTGGTATATTCCATAATCTATGATGCATTTGTGATGCTTTCTATTGGTACGCATATTTATAATATATTATAACAACCATCCAAACTAGAACTAGGAAAACATCCTCGACCCCAAAGCCCCAGATAGGGACCTCAGCTAAACATCCATATCCTTTGAAATCAACATTTCTAACTTTTGAACACCATCTTGAGACAACCAATCCCAACCACTAACATTCTAATCCCCCACTTGCTCTAAAGCCCATTTAGCCAAGTAATCAGCCACATGGTTCCATTCTCTAGGGACATGGACAAAAGAAACAAAGTCTAAGGATTGACTCAACCAAAAAAATTGATGAACCACTGATGCCAACTAAAATTGCACACCAACCACCACCCGCTCATTCAACATATTAATCACTTTCTGGGAATCAGACTCACAGATAACCCTATGCCATCCCAAAGCACACCCTTTTTCCAAAGCACAGAGAATAGCTAGAGCCTTTATAAAATTATTAGTTTGTTACCCCTTATAAATAAAGAAGAAAAAAATAAAGGCACCAAAGATATCCCTTCCTAATCCCCCAATCCTAACATGACTAGGATTCCCCGTGGAAGAGCCATCCATATTAATCTTAAAAATACATGGAGGTGGAGGGGACTACCTTCCTTCTCTCTGAACCTTACTCTTAGATTGGGTCCTATTCTTGGGCTAGGAAGAGCATGAACCTCCAACACCTAAACCCAAATTTTATGCCACCTGCAATTCCCTAATGTCTAACATAGTACAAAGATCACACTTGGCTACTGAGCTCTCCTGAAGCATACTAAGAATCCTCTACCATCCCTGATGAACCTCCAACTTCCTCCCCCAAAAAACCTCTGATTCCTTTTCAACCAAAGTAGACACAAAATAAAAGGACTGATATTCCAAGCCACTTGCAAAAAAAAGCCTTAGATGGGGGCCTCTCCAAGCTTGTCCAAAAATACACCAAAGAAGAAGCATGAATACATGCCTGCTTCCAAGCACCCCACCAAAGATGCTAAATATCATGGGATAAAGGACACTGAAAGAACAAATGGCCCTAAGAGTAGTTCCTTTTTTTATTTAGTTTTTATTTTATAAGGCTTTATTGACACTGAGAAAATTTACAACCATCACAATCATCCTAATACTAAAGCCATAGAATAGAAAAGAAAGGATTTTGTATTTTTCCAATTTAAAATAATAATAATAAATGTCAATGGATAGCTGTCATCACATATTTCTAAGAAATTCACAAATAAAAAGATTTAATGAAAGGGAAGACCATATGTGAGGATTGGGACCCATTTATATTTTGAGTTATGGATCACACTTAAAATTCACATTGATTAATTAATAAAATATATTACACTTGCTATGTAGAGACATTCCTTTTTTGTTTATTTAAATATAATCAAAATTTCATTTAATAGTTTAGATTTTATTTATAAGTTTTATTATTACATTTTATATATAATATGTGAATTACATAAAACTTAACCTTGAAATTTATTAGATTTCAATTACAAGTGTATATTGTTAATATTTATTATTAGAAACATATATATTAATAATAAATAGCTACTTTACTTAGTAAAGGTGGTTGGGTGATATTCGTGATTTGATTAGAAAAAAATTATTGTGAAAATAGTAAAATAAACTAAATATCTCATAAAGCTCTATTGTTAGTTAGGTAGAACCAATCAAGCGAAAAATAATGGCCCTCATAACTCACTTGTTGGTTGAATAAAGCCAAGCAAGTGAAAAAAAAACAAACAAACCTCAGTGTGTAAACCCTAAAGCAATATAACTGAAGAATTGGAAGAACAAACACAAGGTAGAGACATTCATCTATAAAAAAATGAGGTAGCAAAAATCATCACCATCATCAAAGAATAAAAATCAATGACTACCATAACTATCATCATCACCAACTGAGACACAAAACCCAAATGCCTCTAGGGTTGTAACCAAGGTAACCACTGACAAAATAGAGCCACATTCACTAAAGAAGGAATGTAGGTTGCAAAAAATGAGGGATGCAATAATTAAACTCCCACACAATGCCAAACATAAATATGGATGCCACCATCATAATAGACAACCAACATAGAACTGAAAAATAACCAATCAATTCTTTAGAGGTGTCACAGTAGCCCAACCCTTAATCCCTGATATTTAACATACCCAAAGCTATGCTCTCTTAAGGTGAACCCTAAACTTACGATTTTAGAATGAGGGAGGGCAAGAGCCTCCTCTGAATCATTTTCCATTCACATCACCAAGATTTGACTTTGAAACCCATCAAATTTCACCCATAAGTTTTACTATTTCACCTTGCATATATTATTTTATGTGTGTAAATACTAGTTTTATAATCTATCAAATTTCATCCACAATTCCACATCACCAAGATTTGATCTTACAACCCATCAATTATCACCTACAAGTTCTACTTTCACACCTTACATGTAATGTGTGAATCTTGTAAATCTTGGCCTTGCAATCTATTAGAGTTTACCCACAAGTCCACACTATTAATATTTGACCTACCAAGCAATCAAATTTCACTCACAATTTCTACTATCATAGCTCACATGTAATTTATCTAAATCATGTAAATCATGGCCTTTCAACTTATCATATTTCACCCACAAGTCTACACCACCAATATTTGACCTTGCAACCCATTAGATTTCACTCACAATTTATACTACTACACCTTGCATGTAATATCTAAGTCATCTAAATCTGGGACTTACAATCTATTTGATTTCACCCACAAGTTCTACTTCTGAATTGTGTAATTCTTGGCCTACAATCTATTAAATTTCATGAACTTGATTAAAGCATAATAATATACCCTAATTTTTGGCATAAAAAAATCCACAAACATTTCCAATATTTCTACTAAAATACTTGAATTTGGTTAGCTAAAATTAATAAAACATAAATATTTTAGTTTATATAAACAAATACAGAGTACCTCAACATTTAAAAAAAAAATAACATTTATTAAATATTTTTTTTAGATATATTTATTTAATTATTGATTGGATCCCATTCTTTCATAATACCATACTTTGACCATTGAATCACAAATCCACATCACTAACATTTTACCTTACAATCCATTCGATTCACTCACACACCATACATGCCATACTTAAAACATATAAATCTTGGCCTTATACTCTATCATTACCCAATAAGAAATTATTATTATTATAATGATTCTTACATATGAAAATATTATCAAATCTTTAATATGTGTTTAATGCTTTTGAAACAATATTTTTAATGTTCATGTGGTTCATGTTGTAACTTCTAAATTAATATATTAGCAAAATAAAATAAAAATAAGGGTTGCATGGTAGTTAATTTTATTTTTATATTGTAAATTATTTAAACTTAAGTTTATATGTAATTTTGTAAAGTAAGTTTATTATCATAATAGATAATATGTAAAAATTAATAATTGTAAATAGAGAAAAAAGTTTGTTTGTAAATTTATAATGTAAGCTCATTACTTATGATTTATGAAATGCCTATTATTTAATAAATTACATATCAATCAATAAATAAGAATTGTTATATATATAATAATAATAATAATAATAATAATAATAATAATAATAATAATAATAATAATTGACCTTATTATGTTTGGGATGTACGTGATGGGACGGTAAGAGTGGCATGGGAAGGTCATGGGGTTTGGTCAGCTATATACATTTAACTATGTAAACTTGACTATATGTTTTATATTACTATTGTGTTAAAAATAGTGATGGACTAATATTTGTTAAGTTGATGTGTGATTTACCTCATTTAGTGTAATGTTGAGATTATATACCATTCGTATTTAACTATACATATTTGATGATGTGTTTTTATATAATTATTCTGCTAAAAATAGTGATGAACTAGTATTTATTATTTTGGTGTATGATTTACTTCATTTGATGTAATATTGAAATTATATATTTTCATAGGTATTTAACTTAATTTAATTATTTTAATATTATACCATATTAATTTGATATCTTATTTTTGTTAATTGTTCTTCTATTATTATTATTATGATGTAGCTATAGGATAAAGTTCTCTCAAATTGGAAGGAGACCATCATCAAAGAGAAAATAATAGATGTGAAATATAGTTATTAAAGGGAGAAATAGTTGTGAACTGGTAAACAAAACATAGGATAGTTGATCCAGATGCCTTGCTTAGGGTGAACAGTTAGGAAACGTGTGGGTTTGTTTTTTTTTTTCTATATTTTGTTTTTCATTTTTTGGGTCAACGATCGATTATCGTTATTCCATGTATTACTTACGATCGCTAGATTCTTTCATAAAAATATATTGGGTCAATGCCAAAATTAATCTCTAAAAACATGTTGCTTGCAAGTAAGATCATATGACTCTTAGTAATCTTGTGATAATATTTATAATGATTAGTCAAACTCTCTATAGTTCAAAATTTGATTTTTACTTGGATCTCAATTTCAAGTATCAAGTAATAAATTATACATATATGTGGGATATACATATAAATATAGAGAAAGGATTTTTGAAGTTTTATAATATCAATGTTATAAAATTTTAGTTATATATTTAATAATTGAAAATAAAATAATAATTAAAAATTATTTATTTAAAAGTGAAAAGTTTCAACAATGTTTTAACCTCTAGGGATAAAGTTGGATGACACATTGGCCATGAATAGTCACTTTCTTTAGAAAACATGTTACAACTTTATAGCTCTCATCTTTCCAAATAAATTAGGTGAAGGATAGATTCCCATGTGCATCGAACATTAATAATTTTTTTAGCTATGTTACTTGAAAAGAAATACGTGTGATTTATAATAACGTACACTCCCTGAACTATTCGCAATAAATATTAAATTATGTCCAACTCAAAAATACGAGAACATAATCTATAGGAGTGGATCCATGTTGGATGGGAATATTTATTTATCCCAACTATTCATGTACAAAATATCTTACTAATGAATGAAAATATATATGTAAATAAATTATGATGTGATTGTCCTTTTTAATACTTTAATCACTATTAAATATATTTTTATAGTTATCAAATTAAATACATTTAAATTTAGTAATAAAAGAGTAAAATATTCTTCAATTACACTTACAGAAATATACCATTATTTAAATTTAAAATTTTATAAGAAAAATTAAATATTTTTTAATATAGATTTAAAACCATTTAATTTGCTAAAAACAAATCTGAGTATTTAAAAAATGAAACCTATAATTCAACCGGACTAATATTAACATAAAAAAGAGGTATAAACATAATAATAATTTTAGTAATACATTATAATCATGTAATCATACATGGAACGTTATAACCCCAGAAAAAAACGCACCAATGTAATGTCCCACAATTGATAAATTCTCTTAATTTTAATGCTTTAACCTTTTCCTCCAATTTTTTTTCTAAAGTGCATGATTGATAAGGATAACTAAACACAAGGCATTGGAAAACATATTATTAGTGTAAGATATTTATTATTTTATTTATATATTATATGGATTATTTTACATATTTAGTTTTAATTTATTTATGTATAATAAAGAGATTAAGTGGGTAAGAGGGTAAGTTTTATTTGTAGTTTAATTAAGTGTTATTGTGAATTCTTTTATGAGTTTTATAGTGAATTACATTTATTTTCACGATGAGTTTTCTTGTGAGTTATCTCCCCCTTCTTTTTTTATATATTCATCTTTATCAGGGTATTGTAATAGAGCGGACATTTGGTAAACAATGTAATTTAATATACCAGACAATTATTGCACATCTTCTTGCATATTTTTGAATACAAGCAAAGTCATTGTTACAGAATTATTGTGTGCTCACTCTACCAGAGGATCACATATTGGCCAATTCTAATAGATACATGAATATTAGATCATTTTCTCTAACCATTGTTGCGTGTAATATTTATATTGTTATCAATTTATTTGACAGTTTAACATTTTTTTAATTATATTTTATATTTGACATGTTGAAATAGAGATAAAGTTATATTTTGAATTAATTCAAAATAAAAAGTTTGAAATATATTAAAATAGTGTTGCAAAGAGTGTAAAATATATTGTATATTAGTACACTATTTGTTGAGAATTTGAAATGTTATGATGTAATTAGTTATTATGAGGTAAAACTTAAATAACTAGTATGTAATACTATGACAATTATAAGATAATATTATGAAAGTTATTAGATAGTATTATTATAACTATAAAATATTGTATTTAAAATTCATTTTAATTATTGGTACATATTCATTTATTGATAGTTAGCTTTTTTATCCTTACCATAATTTAATATGTCAAGGTTTTTAAACTATGATAAAATATAAAAATCTTATTAATTGTAATTTTCGAATCAAATAAAACAAAAATATTTTCATATTTATTCCTCAACAAAAGAAAACATTAATTAATAGTTAAATACTCCAGCATATGTTATGAGGAGATGATTATATATTTCCCAAAATTACTTAAATTTGGTCTTGATGATTACATAAATTATTACTAATACTAAATAATTTTAATTTCTCGTAAAAGATCCCATCTGTGTACATAATGTAACTTGCTTTAACTCTACATGTGTTAAATCTCATTGAAGTGTAGCTTAAAAAACTTGAAACTTAATTACATACGTGTGCCATGCTTGTTAAAACCATAAATGTAGAATGTGTTACTCTCTCATTTTTTATTTTCATTAGAATAATGTTTTTACTTAAATAAATAAATATTTTTTAATTAAATTAACCAATCTATATCATTTAGATATAATTGGCTTACCTATTATTTAATAGGACTAATTAAAAAGATAATCAAAATGTTCTATAATCAACCAATTTTGTTAGTGAGCCCCTTTCACTCATTTTTAAAAGATCATATTATATAAAGCATAAAGTATTTTAATGCATACTTAATTTATGCATGTAAAATTTAAATATATACATAATAAATATTTTGATTATTAATCCTTATCAAGGCAGGATTAATGGATTCACTTCTCAACTAGTTGTTTTTTATTTAATTAAATAAAAAATTTGAAATAATATTATGTTAATAATTATTTAAAAAAAGAAAATTGATATATTATTTTTAGAATATTTTTGAAGTGTTATTTAGGAATATTCCTCTACATTGAATGCAACATTAAGTTGAAAAAGTAAAATTACTTTAATGAAATGATATGTGTATAAGGATTTAATTCATAATAATTATTAATTTTGGCTAAGAAAAGACAACCTTCTTATGAAATCGAGAGCATGGCCAAAGATTTAAATGTACCTCCTAAATTTGCAACCCTAATCTTTCTATTTGTAAAATAAACTATACCAAAAAGGCGCTCTCATTTATTTGGACAAGGATAGATTCCAAGACAACTCATTAATTTTCTTTCTTGTAAAAAAGTCCTTTCACCCATTTAGAAAAGAATTTAATTCTTCAAAGATCTTAAATAATCACTCCAGATGGAGGCCATTAATTTTATAATTTAAATAAAATTTTATAACATTAAAATTATGGGAAAGAAAAGTCAAAACAGTTAATCCAAAGTGGACCTTACATGTCGCTGAGGAAGAGAAGTACACATATGCCAAGATGGCAGATTACTAGGACATCAAAACAACAAAAGGAAGGTGGTTATCATCCATGGAAAGGGGGAGGTTCAAGGTGTCTTTTCCCTATGATTTTGGGAAGGTATAAATTGAGTCCTTCATTGGATAATGTTACCAACACCAATACATTTCAACAAATTTAGGAAATGCAACATTTTTTTTAATTGAAACCCTACTTTTACACATATTAGGTGTAAAAAATGATTCTTTGATTTAGTTTCAAGGATTGAGGGTATCCATTCTGCCAAATTCGCTTGGGACACGATTCTAGTCTCATCCTTTTTTATATCTCATAGAATTCATACCTTAGTGGATGGCTAGACAACACCTTTTACACCATCATCCTCACCATTAAACTACAACCCACTTGATAAATGTAACACTTTTAAATCTAGATGAAATAAATCCTTACCTATGTAAACATGATAAATATATCTTGCTAATTGACTTAGAACATTAAATTCATCTTTTTATTTTACTTGCTACAACCCTTTCTCTAAGACCTCGCTACCAAAATTGAATTGTAAATCCCAATAAAAAATATTAATAAATCAAAATAACTCGAAAGATATGGCACCATGCCAAGCCCATCCATTCTCAAAAATCACTTTTTATTTATTTAACATTATCACTTTTTTTTTTTTTTTTTGATTTTATCAAATACAATATTTAGTATGATGCACTTGAAGGCTTTAACGAAATATATTAATTAAAGTGTTTGATTTTTTATATTTTAGTTATATTTATTTCATTCAAACTCTATGAGGGATTAATGAATTTCATTATTGTAATACATGTCTATTATTAATACAAATATATTGTAACACAAATAAAATTAATTTTATTAAAATATTTCTTCAGGGGACACACAACTATGTTTTTCTCATGGCCCTCCTCTAAATAATTTAAAAATATTTATCAATGTGAAATGAAATAAAATTTTAATATCAATGGAACAAAATCTAATAGTGATACTTGTAAAAAAAATAATATATTCTCCATGCGCTAGATTAGAATATTATTAGCATATACTAAAACACTAATTTTATATTCAGTTTTGAATAAATATAATTAATGGTAGGCAATTTAATTACATTGTATAGTTCATTTATTGATTATGAATAAATATTTTTTATGTTCGACAACTTAATCATACAGTGTAGTGAAGAAAGCTACCCCCTATTAACTATGTGTCCACAAACTAGATTTAATTAATTTAATATTGTGCAATTCAATATAAAATATTTACTAGTAAGAGTACTCATGTTTTCATTATTACGCTTATAAATAAATACTCAACGATAGTTAATTTTCAATACAAAGACATGGATTAGCCACTACACATCCTTGTTATATTCTAGGAACACGCAAGTGAGGTACTTAAGTGACAAATAATAATATTAAATTGTGGATTTACATATAGATCCTTGACTTGATTAATTTATGAAGGGGTTTTGCATATAAAGACATCATCCACATAAAAAGTTCTCAAATTAAGAGATTTTACCATTAACATATATGTATTAACCAAACAAAGGAATATATAATGAAGAAGTGTACAAAAAACAAAATGTTGCACCATATCAAGGATCAAGGAGTGATCTTTGGTTCTCCTAAATGCCTACATCTATACCAACTCACTAGTTTTAATATGTTCCATGACTAGTTCATTACTTGATTGATTACCCATATAAAGGACACAAATGTCCCTTATATAGGAAGATCAAGAGGTGTGTCGTAGTTGATTATTGATAGTGTATAAAGTGGAAGCATTACCGAGGTATACCTAACCCTTTTCACATATGTAAAGATAACTACCATATTAAATGTGCATATTAATAATATTGTGTATATAATATATCTCTCTTTGATAAAAAAAACTACCTAAGGTAGAATTCACATCAAGTGTGATATAAGACACATCAACATTAAACACCAAACACATTTCTTAAATTAAATAAACTCATTAAAGTTATATACAACTATTTTTACAATCCTACCACCTTAATTAAAAATCTCATTGAGATGTGCCATGTACTAATAATAGTGAATTTATATCATCATCATAACTACCTTTCCGAAAACACTAAGTGATTAATCCCCTAATAATTTAAAAAAAAATGACTTACAATTATTTTTACAAACCTAATTACTTCCACAACTATCTAATATGCATAAACGATATACTCTAGACTAAAAATACAAAAATAAAAAGCAACAACTTAAAAATACAATTATATTAAATAATAATATAAAAAATAACAACATAATATATCATACAAATATTATATTACATCATAACAACCACAACAAAAAATTATAAAATAAGAATTGTATATATAATATATTCCCTCATACAACTATTAAAAAGGTTCATTGCTAGCTTTGAACTATAAACCCCTTATTGAAAAATGAACACATTAACAAGACCTTACCCTACTGACAACGTATATCTTCTTACAAGACAAATGAATGTTTACTTGAAAAATACCAAAATGACATATAAAATAATATATACTATATTCCCTCCAACAACTATCAAGGAAGGTCAACATGAGATTGGAACCATGAACCTCTCACGAGGAACTGTTTGGTAGCATGTATGTAAATGAAATTTTACGGACAACTTTTGACAAATGGTTGGCATAAAGTAGCATTGAAAGTCCTCACTAGTTAAATAGTGTTGATTTGGCATACGTCGAGCTAATACAAAGAGAAAGACAATTTAGAATATTAAAATAGTGCAAAACAACTTTAATATAGGAATCATGCAAAATGATTTCCTTATCCCTTTGACACGATACATGTGCATTTTGGTTGGGCCCATTTTTCAAACCACTTTCTTCTCTTGTTTTGTTTCTCACAATTTGTTTGATATTAAATTAATATATTATAATTTATATAAATAAGGTAATGTTATAATAGAAATGTTTTTTTTATTGGTACTTGTGTAATAAGTATTATTGTAATTGGTTTAATTGATTATTTTGTATAAGGTAATGCGTAATCAATAAAATAGAAATATTTTGTCATTTTTATATTAGAGTTGTAATATTTATAATTTAATAAATATAAAATAAAATAATTTATTACATTTTTATTAGTTAAAGTGGAGTGATAGGACTATTTTCTTAGGGAAATGTTCTATTTTCCAATAAATTTTTGAGAACAATAAAATTGTAGCAATTCAAAAAATTAGCAGATGAACATTAAAAAATATTAAAAATAAATTGATAAGGGTATATGGTCCATCACATCTGTGTGAAGCATGCCCATCACATTTGTCGGCATGATCTTCATTTCTCTCTCCCATTTGCCATGTAGTCCACATTGAAGCCAAGAGTAAAAATATATTTTTTCTAAGTTTGTTCTTCTTGCAACTACACATAATGATTGATTGAAGCTCCAAAAATGCAAAGCATTGTGAACATATAGCTAAGAAGCACAACTGTATCTACTTCCTTTCCTATTGTGCTTTATTTGGAGGAGACCAAGACCAATTCTTTAAGGCCAGAAGCATAATTCTATATAGAGAACTTGAATTGAATTTAGGGTATATACTCTAAGTGAACTAAATTAATTGAATCATCCCTGATAGAAATTAATGCTATTACTTACACAAAAAAATAAAATAGATTTTTTTTAAAATTTCCACAACAAAGTTTAAAACACATACTTATAAGATATACTGTATATAATGGATTTTCCATTATTATCAACACATTAACTGTTGTCTTATATTTTAAGTATTCAACAGAAAACCAAACCAAAACACACAAAAAAAACTATGACTTCATGACTGGTTGGCTACAACAATAAAAAGGAGAAATACAAAACTAGGTACGAAAATTGAACTTTGTATTATGAGAACACAAAAAAAATTGATGGTAATAGATTATGAAATTTCTTTCTCACTAGAAATCCACATATAAGGTGAACATGCCCTACATGAGCAAATATAAATATGACTATAAAATTAGTTTTAAACTCCTCATATGTAATCTTAATGATCTGGGCAACATTCCAGGTGACAATTCGGGTGATGGTTATACCCCAATTGGTGGCAAGACTTCTGGGAGCCATAACTTTTGCAACATAGCTCCGTTTGACTCCCCGTTTAAACCGTTGGAAAGCTAAGAATGAGGAAAACATGGTTAGATGGCATAGAGATCTACTCAATGGATTTTGACCCACAAAAACCCAATAGAAGTGGCCCAAATTTCAATTTTAGTAATGTAGTCTAAAAATAATAAGTTTTTAAAAATAGTAATTCCTCAAATTCTATATTATTGTAAATCATGAAAGTCAAACCACTTAATCTCCCTCGATATTGGTGACCTTCCACATCCTCCTCCTACCTTCAAAATGTGTATAAATGAAGATGTAACTCGAAATGGAAATTAGACATCTCTTCTCAGATATAGGCATATGTTTGGGTCTGCAAATTCAATGAATCAAACATCTCTTCTCAGAGATAACATTATTGTTATTATGTTGTTCTTGTTTCTTGAATTATCTTTCAACCAAAGCTTTTGAGTTTTGGATCAGTGGTATCAGAGCGGTTTGTCTTTAGAGTGTATGATCCTGAGGATGAGGTCAAATTATAGGAAGCTTGGGTAGAAAATAGAACCAACAGACTATCCACCTATTCACTCCAAATCACTTCAAATGGTGGAAAACACTAAGACATTTGATCCTTTCAAGGAAATGGTGAATGAAGCCCTCCAACAACAATAAGCATAGATGCTACAACAATTCACCTAAATTCTCCAACAAATTCTAATGGGAAGTTTTGGCTCCTCATCTACAACCCCACATCCTTTCAGTGCCCCAACACCCTTCAAGGTTTAGGTAAATTTTGATATCCTTACATTTGAAGGCAAAATCAATACTGATGTATTACAAAATTGGTTGGATCAATTATCATCTTATTTTTTTATAAATAAATTTATTGATAAAGAGAAGATCACTTTTGCTCTTTTGAAAGCATCATTGCCTGTCAAAAATTGGTGGGAAGTGTACAAAAAGAGATTCAGTGCAAATGATATTGGCCTTGAGGTAAAACCTACCTAGGATGATTTCATAGAATTTGTAAAGGAAGAATACTACCCCATTGGAGCATATGACGATTTGTATATAGAGTGGCAACAACTTCGCCAAGGTAAGGAATAGTCTATTCAAGATTAAACTGACATTTTTCATTCTCTATCTACAAGATTGGGCATCCAAGAAAGTGAGAAACACAAAGTTCTCAAATATCATGGTGGACTACAATGGTATATATGGGGAGAAATGAAACTCTTCAATTTGGAAACCTTCAGTAAGGTGTACAAGTTCATAGTGAAGATTGAGCAGAAGCATGGAAGAATGAATAGGAAAAGTCAGCCTTCAAAATGAAAAATTGATAAATAAGGTCAAACATGAGGCCAAAATTAGAAGCAAAAGGAAGGAAAACTGGGAAATCATGTGATTATCACAAATCTAGAACTCACTCCAAAGAAGAATGTCGAGCCATCAAGTCCCTACTTTTGAGTCACAATCCTCAACATCTACTGCTCTACCTCATACACAACCTACAATTGAAGAGGATGAAGAAGAGATTGTAGATCTTGAACCTGATGCCATAGTTGCTTCATCACAGACCCATGAGGAGTGGCTATATGATAAGGAAAGTTTGTTTCATTCTAAGTTATGGATGAAAGGTAAGCCTCTATATTTCATTCTTGATAGTGGGAGTCAAAAAAATTTAATCTCTACTAATATTGTAAAATGACTAAATTTGTCCATGAAGCCTCACCCAAAGCCATACAGTATTAGATGGTTTAGTCCAGGGAGAAACCTCTGTGCCACCCACCAATGTCTTCTCTCATATGTAATAAAACCTTTTCAAGATGAGGTCTTATGTGATGTGGTCAATCTGGATGTTTGCAATGTACTCTTTGGTCAGCCATTCATGTATGATCAACATGGCATCTATGAATCAAGAACTTGAAGGATCACCCTCACTCTTGGAATGCAATGCTATAAGGTACCAAAGGTACCACCTTCCACATCTCTCTCTCTGATTAATGCAACAAATTTATTCTCATGGTGGTCAAGCCACAGGAATCCAAAAGGGCTTATGTTGCAGCCTTAACTACACTCACTCTTGGAACACAATGCTATAAGGTACCAGAGGTACCACCTTCCACATCTCTCTCTCTGATTAGTGCAACAAATTTATTCTCATGGTGGTCAAGCCACAGGAATCCAAAAGGGCTTATGTTGCAGCCTTAACTACACAAACAATACAACAACAAAAGCTAATATATAACAAGATAAAGAAGTTCACAACCTCCCATCCATAGATTAATGGTCAAATAGAAATGGTGAACAATCAGGCCATACACAGTTCCACAAAGTACAACTCTACAAAGCACAATCCATTCCAAGTATGCATAAGGAATCAAATCAAAATACAAATGCCAAACTTGATGAAAAATCTTGATGAAATGGGTACCATTGCTTCTGAAAGAGGGAGGAATGATCCTAGCAACATTCCAAGTGACAATTTGGGTGATGGTTCTACCCCAATTGGTGGTAGGACTTATGGGAGCCATAACTTTTGCACCATAGCTCCGTTTGACTCCCCATTTGAACCATTGGAAAGCTAAGAATGAGGAGAACATGATGAGATGACATGGAACTTTGATAAATGCATTTTTTACCCCCAAAAACCCAATGAAATTTCCCCAAATTTTAATTTTAGTATTGCAATCTAAAAATAGTAAGTTTCTAAAAATAGTAATTCCTCAAATTTTGTATTGTTGTAAATCATGGAAGTCGAACTACTTAATCTCCCTCAAGATTGGTGACCTTACAAATTCTCCTCCTACCTTAAAAATATTTATAAATGAACATGTAACCTGAAATAGAAATCAAACATCTCTTCTTAGAGATAGGCATATGTTTGGGTCTACAAATTTGATGAATAAAACATCTCTTCTCAAAGATAGAATTATTGTTATTATGTTGTTCTTATTTCTTGAATTATCTTTCAACCAAATCTTTTGAGTTTTGGATCACTTAACTTCATCAAGTGATTCCTCATTTTAATAATATACATGCACTTTAACCTTAAGCTAGCAGTACCTCTATAATTTACATCCACAATAATATTAGATAGGCTATCATCCACAACCTTGAAATCTCATTTATAAGATACTTCTATAAGGCTCTTGAGTCATGATCCACTAGAACCACCTACCTCACCATCTTGTAGGCCAAATAAATTGTCTTGGAAAAATGACTCAGTATTTTCTACAACAAGCCACGAAAGGATATCTCCCCTATTTAGTATGATTGAATATAGCCATAACTCTTCAGTACTCTAAATGCTTATTTTTGGAAAGAATCCTAAGAGAAGTCCACTAGTTCATGCACTTGCAGGTTTACAGCATGTTGCAAAATCAAAGACTACAAGATAGTATGATGAAACTATATGTTGTAACCCCTCAGAAGTGGGTTGTCATATATACCTTCAAATCCTAGGCATTTAATTTATATTTCAATCATTTATTTAGATAAGCATTTATTCATACTTGAACTATCTACCTTCATTCTTGAAATAATGAAGTGTCCTACTATTCCTCTTAGAATATAACAAAGGATTTGATTTGGAAAATAATAAAGGGAAAGTATTAGAACACCACAATGTTCTCTTACAAGCTTAAGACAATTGTTCAGAAGAGGACATGCAACTAAATTGTCAGGGCACCTGTTCAAAACATGAGTGACCTAAGGTACCCCTCATTTCTAATTGAGGTTGTTATTTTAAGGAATTTGTAAATATGGGGAAAAAATTATTACACCACCTTTAAGGTGCCATGTCATCAATTGTCATTTTCAAAAACTTAAAATAACTAATAAAATGACCTATTCTCACATTCAATGAAAAATGTGCCAAATTTTATCATTATTATAAATTATTATTATCATATTTATTTTGTTTTTCATTTATTATATTAATGGATTATTATTCTATATCCAATGGCCAATATATATTTTTAATTAGATGCAAGTTCATCTGATGGTTTTGGTCTTAAGGAAATATTTTACCAGTTTTTATCTAAGCTACTCGATCTAGCTAGTATCACCATCCAACATTTGACTGAAGGCTTAGTCCAATTAGTAATAAAGTGGAGTTAGCTATACCAATCATTAATATAAATGACTAAATAATAAATGGAGTTAGCTATATTTTTAAAAATATTTTATCTCCCCAAATAGATACAACTTTATGATAGGGATATCTAGTTTCATTAAGTTTGGGTGTCTCAAATAAAGCTACAAATGCTTTTAGGAGTTAAACGACATAATGGCTAGATTTATCACAAATAATTATTAGATGAACATGGTATTTACAAATATTTATTCGGATACTTTAATAGTACCATTTAATGCATTAGTGTACACTTAAAAAAAAGAAAACAAAAGAATTTATGAAGCAAAGCTCAAAAAATAGTTGAAGTTGTAGGTTCATGATGGGTTAACTACAAGAATAAAAAAGGAGAATTATAATTGTACAAGAGTACTTATTCATTGCTAATTTGCAAAACTTAACATAAATAATTTTTGGGAGTATGCATTTGTGCCCATTCTATCATTATTGTTGTCACCAAACATAGCTTCACCATAATCATTTACAACTTGTTTCTGATGAAAATTTATTTATATGTCTCTTCATTCTTATGTAGCCATGTTTATGTTTATATTGCTCATGCAAAATTACACTAGTCTTAACGGATGTTGTGATTATTAAATCCTCCATCTCAGTATATTTTTATCCATTTGAAGCCTTATCAGGGAAATCATTCTCTGCATACCCTGCAATCATAGCATTACATGAAACCCTATTTGTTTCAACCATTATGTCAAACACTATCTGGACCTTCTGTATGCTTCCAAATTTTTATTGGTGATCTAAATAAATCCTTTCATCATTTGAAGACAAATATTGAACTATTATCCATGTGGTTGTTTTGATTTTAATACACACCACTACTCAATAATTACCATTGTGTTATTTAATAAATAATATAAATTTATAATATTTAATATATATAATAACATTACATCTATATATAATATATTTTATGATAATATTGTACTAAACATGATATATTTTATGTAATTTGATTATAATATATTTTTATCAATTATTATTATAATTTTTACTAATATATTTAATATATAATTTAATTTGTTATATCATATTTTATATTGATATCAATTATGTGTTTAAATATATAGAATATAAATATAATTAATCTTAACGATATAAACAATAATATATACAATTATTATAAATATTAAAAATAAACTTACAAGACCTCATTTTCTAGATCATGAAGTCACACCCCTCACACTGCTCATCCCAACTTGGAATCTCTCACCACTTTCAAGTTTTTGTGGCATTGAATTTTTGTGTCACTTCATCATTGTTCATGTTCATAATGAAATGTGACATCTCTCCTCATATATCTTATTGCCATGCCATACAAATTAACACACAACCTTCTTTTTCACCATCACACCCATTGAAAATATCAGATTAGCATTTCATCAAAAAAAGGTTAGATATGTTTAGCATTGAATCATTCCATGTGTTGTAACAATGAATCTCTCACCACTTTTATGTTTTTTATGGCATTGAATTTTTGCATTGCTTCATCATTGTTCAAGTTCACTATGAAATGTGACATGTCCTCCTTGTCCATGCCATATGATTTAGCACACTGCCTTCTTTTCCATCATTACCCCCATAAGAATATCAGATTGATGTTTCATGGAAAAAAGGTTAGATAGGTTCAACATTGAAGTGTTTCATGTGCTGTACCACTATGGACATTAAATACCTTCTGACATGGCTTGCACCTCTAATACAACTACTATCTTTATGCTATGCCATTCGAAACCTTAACCCCACAAATATGGTTCACACAATTGTAAGAAGCATGCAACCAAAAAAGCATTAATCAAACATTGTTTTCCTAGTTACTAGTAGGTACTAAAGCCATTGCATGGCTCTTGTTGATATAATAATGTCCAGATTAGTTAAGTGTTTTTCTCTTTTTCAGCATTTGTCCCCTTCTCTATAATTTTATAGATATTTTTATATAAAATATGTTTACTTGTCATAACTTCATAATCTTAAGAAAATTTATTCAAATATATATTTATATGCATATTTTATTATTATGAGTATATATACATATAGGGATAATAGGTAAAGATGAACATTTTGAAAGGGGCCCAAAACCCAATACAATGTTAAAAACTATTGATCATGAAGGCTAACATAAAGAGACCACCAAAAAATCAGCAAAAAGACTTAAAAACACAAAAGATAACATCAATACCAATGCCCAAAATATAACCAGTTGATAGTAAAAACCCACAATCATCCAAGTATTCTAGCTATAGAAACAAATGAAACAACCAAAGAAAATTAGCTATAGGGTAAACGAAAAAAATACTTGCCATCGTGACAAATAAAACAGTCAAGAAAAAAAGCAAAATGATGAAAGAGGGGTGATTAACCATTAGCCATTCCATGATGGGAAATAAAACTCTCCATCATCCATTGAGATCCATCCTTCACCATGTCCTTTATATCGAAACATAATCTTTTAGCCTTTGATCTCTGCCCTTTCCTCTTATCCATTTTGTCCAAAAAATAATTCAACATAAGAGGTGAGGAAGGGGCTAACTTAAATGGAGAGGAATGGCATGAAACCAAAATAAGGGAAGGCTGAATCCTCTTAAGGTTTTCCCTCCTCAGGGAGGAAATCACAATCTTTGGTGAATAAGGAATGGGAGAAGCCCTAGAGAGATGGTAAAATTTCCCATGGTTCTGCTAGATTAAGTCTTGATTAGGGGACACATCCTTCTTCCTCCAAACCAATTGAGAGGAAAGATGAAGACCCTTAGAGGAATAGCCTTCATCTTGATGCCTAATGTGGTTATAACAAAAAATATATGAAAGGAAGTCCTTCGACGCTGAGAAATTGAGGCCAAGATCCTAAGAAGTTATTATTTGAACAAAGTGAAAGAGGGTTTAGAGATATCAACAATAGCACAAGCCCTTACAAATCTTCTTCTCAAAGAGTTGTTATCAATTTTCACAAAGGACCCCACATGATTGATCAACAATTTGATGTGCTCCTCTTTTCTCAAAATAAGTGGCATGGTGTAAAGTCTGATCCAAAGATTTTTCCCTTAGCAGTGTCAAATAAGGGTAACCAAGAATAAAAAAGATGTAAAAGTTGCCAAAGAACTAAGGCCCTAAAGACCAAACAAAATCTCGATCCAAGGATCTATAGAAAACAATTTGGAAGATCCAATACTGAACATCTAAAAGGAAAGAACGAAGATAAAACTCTAAACTGTAAAATTCTTCTATGTATATTTTTTATTTAGAAAATTTGATTGAAATGTTAATATTTAAAATATTAAGTAAAATTTAGAACATCTAAAAAGAAACTCTCAGTACAACATTAATTAATTAAAAAAAATTGAAAAAATAAAATCATTAATCAATATAATATATAATATTTTTAAAATAAACATTTCAAAATAATATCTTTCAACATACATACATATATATATATATATATATTAATTTAAAAAAAAAATTCAACCTCTAAATACATACAATACAATTATAACTCCTCTTTAATTCGTTCATCTTTCACACGCCTCCACATGAATACAAATAATAATTATAAAAGAGTAAATTTTCCCACTTGAATATATAATAAGAGCCTTTCCCTTTTTTTTCCTTTTCTTCCGTAGCAATAATCTTTCCTAAAAAGGGACTTTTGGTGTATTCCATATTTATAAATATAACGCATTTGTGACGCTTTCTATTGGTATGCATATTTACAAATATTTTTACAAAGTTGGACTATATGAGAGTAGTTCCTCTTTTTATTTTCTAAGGTTTTATTGACATTGAGAAAAGTTACAACCGTCACAATCATCTTAATACTATTAAAATTTCACTGTATACTTTATCATATTTTATTTATAAATTTTATTATAACATTTTGCTAAAGCTTAAGTGTATAATTTATTAGATTTTATTTATAAATTTTATTATTACATTTTGTATTGTATAATCTTAACCTTGTAATTGATCAGATTTCATTTACTAGTTTATATTGTTAAGTTTTATTATTAGAAATATATTTATTTATAATAAATAATTAGTTTACATAATAAGGATGGTTGGATGATATTTGTAATTTGGTTGAAGAAAATTTATAATAAAAACAATAAAATGAAACCAAACAACTCTCAAATCTCTTTTGTTAGTTGGACAGAGCAAATCAAGTAAAAGTTAATGGTCTTCATAACTCACTTGTTGGTCAAGCAAAACCAAGCAAATGAAATTTAAAAAAAAAAAAAAAAACTCTTGTACAAACCTTAGAGAAATGCAATTAAAAAAATGGAAGAACAACCACAAAGAAGCAACAAACAACTATAACAAAATGATGTAGCAAAAAATGACACCACTACCATCAAAGAATATAAGCCAATGGCGACCATAACTGTCATCACCACTAGTCGAGACACCTAACCCCAATGACATTAGGGTTGTAGTCGAGGAAACCACTAACAAGACATAGTCATGTTCACTGAAGCAGGGATGCAGGTTGACAAGAAATGAAGGATGCAATCATCAAAATCCCACACTACCAAACACACAAATAGGGATGCCACCATCATACGAAGTGACCAACATAGAAGTGAAAATTAGCCAAGTAATTCCCCAGAGGTGTTCCAACACCCTGAGCCTTCTTCCCCATCATTCAATGTCCCTAGAGCTATGCTATCTTAGGGTGAACCCTAAACCTACAGTTTTAGGGGAAGGAGAGAGGGCAAGATCCTCCTTCGACTCATTTTCCATTCACATCGTCAAGATTTGACTTTGCAACCCATCAAATTTCACCCATACATTCTTCTATTTCACTTTGCATATATTATTTGATTCATGTAAATCTTGGCTTTGAAATCTATCAAATTTCACCCAAAATTCCACATTGCCAAGATTTAAGCTTACAACCCATCAATTTTTTCCTACAAGTACTACTTTAACACCTTGCATGTAATGTGCGAATCTTGTAAATCTTGGCCTTACAATTTATTAAAGTTCACCCACAAGTCCACACCGCTAATATTTGACCACATCAAATTTCACCCACAAGTTCTATTATCATACCTCAAATATAATATCTAAATCTTGTAAATCATGGCATTGCAACTTACAACCCATTATATTTCACCCACAAATCTACAACACCAAAATTTTAACTTGCAACCCATTATATTTCACTCACAAGTTATACTATTACACCTTATATATAATATCTAAGTCATATAAATCTAGGTTTTATAATTTATCATATTACACCTAAAGTCCACTCTATGAAGATTTGACCTTGCAACCCATCAAATTTCACCTACAAGTTCTACCATTGAATTGTGTAAATCTTACCCTACACTCTATTAAATTTGTGGGTTTAAGCAAAGCATAACAATGTGCCCCAATTTTTTACATTAAAATAAAAAACCATAAACATTTGCAATCTTCCTACTAAAATACTTGAGTTTGGTTGATTAAAAATATTAAAATATAAAATTTTCAATTTATATATAAATACAAAATATATCCATATGTTTTCAAAAAAATTAACATTTGTTAAATATTTTTTGAAACTTATATTTTAATTATAGATTAGATGTCAATCTAACACAATACTATACTTTAACCATTGAATTATAAATCTACATCACTAATATTTGACCTTACAATCTATCCGATTTCACCGACAAGTCTTACTATCACATTTTACATGTACTATTCATAACATAAAAATCTTGCCTTTAAAATCTATCATCATCCAACAAGAAATTATTATTCTTATATGTGATATTCAAAACATGTAAATCTTGCCTTACACTATCATCACTTAACAAGAAATTATTATTATAATGATTTTGCATATGAAAAGATTCATAAATATGTAATATGTGTTTAATATGAATGAGATGTAGGTGAGTTGGTAAAGTGGCTTGTAATTTTCAAGTTCCATATAGTTTCAAATCTCAATATGGTATTTGAGGTCGGATATCGCAGTCATTAATATTTTTGGGTTGGTTTTGACAATTCGTTAGTATTCTTGAATCAATTGTGGCTGTTTTTAGTATTCTCACATTGATTGTAGCCATTATTAATATACTTAGTACTTATAATAGATGACCACTTGAGAATCTAAGTCCCCAATTATATCCTCAACGGATTCATAACTTCGATTCGAAATAATATATTTAATATTCATATAATATAACCCACTTAAAATGATGTAAAAATTGTGATAATTATTTTTGTAACTTTTAAATTAATATATTGATACAAATAAAAATAAAATATATATATATATATATATATATATATATATATTTTTTTTTTTAATAATAAATTATAATCATATAATTATAAACTAATAATAATTTTAATGCTTTAATTTTTTTCATATAATTTTTGTTATAATTAATAATTGATAATGATGACTAAACACAAAGCATTGAATCAAAATCTGATCAAGTGTGCAACTTATGGATAGCTAATACAAAATAAAATTATAAATCAATCAATCTCATATGTTTCCTTCATTCTTTGCAAATGATGCCCACCACAAAATACAAGAAAATACAACACTATTCCACCGGATAATGTGCATTATTGATTTGATAAAGTGTGCTCCTTATGGATAATGGGCATGCCAATACAAAACAAAATTACAAATCACTCAATCTCATCTGTTTCCTTCATTCTTCGCAAACCACCCACTTGATTTTAGAAGCACCGGATCTTTGTCGGTAGTCACAAATAATTGCAAAAAGTGTACAGCAATTATTAATGTAAACAACAATTTTATATAATAAATCCCTCCATTTTATATATCCACGCCATGACATCATCTTCGCTTATATCTGCCAATCAAGTGGACTATTAAAGCCTCAATATTACAACTAATCTTCCATAAACTAATGCCTTGGACGTATACACATTGATTGTAATATGCATTTTATCGGAAGAAAACTAATTTCATATTTGTCTTTTTACATTCCCTTGAGCATAAGGAGTTGGGATTTTTAGAGAACTAAATAAGTATTTTGAAGTATAAAATAATATATTTTTGTTAACTGTTTTTTTTAATATATAATTTTATTTGTTGATTTAATTTTATATGTTTTAAGGTATTATATGGAATTATTTTTAAATTGCATAGAATGTCGATATTTTTGTTCAGATTTTGAAAATAAATTTATAATAATATAAAATGTTGAGTAAGCATACATTTAAATCAATAAGTTCTTTTGGCTAAACAATTATGAGTAAGGGATATCCACATTGTCAAAATTACTTATCAGCAAGATCTTGGCCTTAACCACTTGACTCTTTGTAAGTGTTTAGAGAGATTTATACTTTGAAAAATAGATATAAGCAACCATCATCCTCATCAATCAGACTACAACTTTTTAAATAATTGTTGACTCTTTCAATTTTCAATTTATTTTTTCACTTACATTTCATATAACCTTCATAACAATTATATTAAGGATTCAATCCTTCATGATAAGACATACTTATAAAAATATTAACTTATTTTGTGATAAATCCAATTAAAATTTATGTTCTCTAATCAAACTTGTAAAATGAAAATAATAAATTAATGACATTTATTTAATTGATTGATATTTATCAAATCCTAAACATAAGCTACATGAATATTGGGTCATTTATTCTAACCATTGTTGCGTATAATATTTCTATTGATTTCAATTTATTTGAAAATTTAACATTCTTTTAATTTATATTTTATCTTTAACAT
Source organism: Torreya grandis (assembly GCA_037957365.1). Classification (NCBI taxonomy): domain Eukaryota; kingdom Viridiplantae; phylum Streptophyta; class Pinopsida; order Cupressales; family Taxaceae; genus Torreya; species Torreya grandis. The sequence continues at coordinate 1,124,735 of JARHVA010000923.1, read as the reverse complement.
GTTGAAATAGAGATAAAATTATGTTTTAAATTAATTTGAAATAAAAAATTTAAAATATATTAAAAAATTGTTATTCAATATTTAAAAAATATAAAATACGTTATATATTAATACATCATTTGTTGAGAATTTGAAATGTTATAATTAACTATTATAAAATAAAAGTTAAATAACTAATATATAGTACTATGATAATTATTAGACAATACCATGATAATTATTAAATAATATCATTTTAATATAAAATATTGTGTCTTCAAAACTCATAGTTATCTTTCATCTTTACCATAATTTAATATGTTAAAATTTTTAAATTTTGATTATTTTAAAATATATTGATCTTATTTATTATCATCTTCGAATCAAATAATAAATTATGGCAAAGATGAAAACCTCAAAAAATATTTAAATATTCTACCATATTTTAAAAGAAGATGCTTATATTTGCCAAAAATTACTTGAATTTGGCGTTTATGATTACATACAATATCACAAATACTAAATAATTTTAAGTTCTCATGAGAGGCCTCATTTATATACTTAATGTAAGTTTGTTTAAACTCTAGACGTGTTAAATCCCATGGGAGACTCGAAACTTGATTATATACTTGTGCCATACTTGTTAAAACCATAACTCTAGAATGTCTTACTCTCTCATTTTTCAATTTTCGTTTGAATAAATTTTTACTGATATAAGTAGACTTTTCTTTCTTAATTAATAATTTTATTTCGTTTAGATATAAGTGGCTCATCTATTTTTTTAAATGGGATTAGCTGGGTACACAACCAAAACACCCCATAATCAACTTATCTTGTTGGTGAGGCCCCTTTCTCATTTTTTAGGGGATCATATTGTATAAATCATAAAGTATTTTAATGCATACTTAGTTTATGTATTTAAAATTTAAATACATAAAATTCATAATGGATGTTTTGGTTATTAATCTTTGCTAAAGTAAGATTAATATATTCAATTTTCAATTAGTTATTTTTTATTTGATTAATTAAAAAGATTGAAATAATATTATGTTAATAATTATAATTTTTTTAAAGTTTGAAATATTATTTTTGAAATATTTTTTAAGTGTTATTTAGACATATTCATCTACATAAAATGTTAATTTGAAAAACTAAAATTAATTTGATTTAATGATATATGTGCAAACACTTAATTCATTATAATTTTTACTTTAGCTAGGAAGACAACCTCCTTATAGAACATAGAGTATGGACATAGATCCAACCATACCTCTTAAATCCACTTTCCCAATCCTTCAGTGGTAAAGTAAAACATACCAAGAAAGTACACTCATCGATTTGGACAAGGACGAATTACAAGGCAACTCATTAATTTTATTTCTTGGAACAAATTCCTTCTGCCCATCCGAAAGATAATATAATTCTTCAGATTTCTAATTTAATCACTCTAGATGGAGGCCACTAATTTATAATTTCAATTAAATTGTATAACATTGCAATTATGGGAAATAAAAGTCAAAATAGTTAATCCAAAGTGGAGTCTACATGCGGTCGAGGAAGAAAAGTGCACATAAAATAAGATGGCAAATTGTTATGAAATCAAAATAATAAAAGGAAGGCAATTATCATCCATATCAAGGGGGAGATTCAATGTGTTTTTGCCCTATGATTTTGGGAAGGTCTAAATTGATTCTTTCATTGGACGGTATTCCAAAACTAATATGTTTCAACAAATTTAGGAAATTCACAAAGCCAATTAGCAATTTTTTAATATTATTGTAATACATAATTTAAAAAATAAAAAATCATTGATAATCTATGCAAACTGAGTCACATTTTTAAATCAAGATGAATGACATCCTTATCTACACGAATGTGATAAATATACCTCGCTAATTGACTTGAAACATTAAATTTGTCTTTTAATTTTGCTCATTATAATCCTTTTCCTAAGACCCCTCTACCAAAATGGAGAAGTAAATTCAAAAAAATAAAAATAAAAGATCAAAATAACTTTAAAAAAAAGTGACATCATGACAAGTCCATCTATTCTTGGAAACCACTTTTATTTATTTAATTTAATCATTTTTTGGGGTGCTTTTATCAATACAATATTTAGTATTATGCACTTGAAGGTTTTAAGGACAAATCTTTATTAAACCATTTATTTTTCTATATCCTAGTTAGATTTAATTCACTAAAAATCTATATGGGCTTAAATAATTTCATCAACATAATACATGCTTGCTATTATTGTGAAGATATTGTAACATAAATAAAATTTATTCTATTAAAATGTTTCTTCAGGAGATACATAATTATGTTTTTCCTATGGTCTTTTATCATATAATTTAAAAATATTTACTGATGTGAATTGAAATAATATTTCCATATCAATGAAATAAAATCTAGTAGTGATGCTCATAAGAAAATAATACGTTATTCATGCTAGATTAGAATATTATTAGAATATACTAAATCACTAATTTTGTGTTAAGTTATTAATAAATATATCTAATGCTAGTAAATTTAAATATGCAGTATATTTCATTTATTGATTATAAATAAATATTATTTATGTTGGATAACTTAATCATGTGGTCTAGTTAAGAGAGCTATCATTTATTAACTACATATCTACAACCTAGATTTAATTAATTTTATTTTATTCAATTCAATATAAAATATTTATTGGTAAGACTAGTCATATTGTAATTCTTATGCATATAGACAAATACTCAACCATAAATAATTTTCAGTAAAAATGTAGGGATTAACTACTACATGGCCCTTGTTGTATTCTAAGAACACGCGAGTGAGTTACTAAAGTGATGAGTATTAATGATAAATTGGAGATGTTAATATAATTTTACCCCTCTCACACATGATATTTAGACATCATGATTTACTTATAGATCCTTAACTTGATTAATTTATATAGGGCATTTGCATTACTCTACAACTACTATTGAGAGTTTATTCTTTAGGTTATAGACCCCATGAATGGTCAGAAATCAACCTTATAGTCAGATCAACATTGTTTATTGTTAGTTTATAATTAGTATGTTATGCTATATGGGTGTACTCCATCACTTCTAATGATTTTTAGTTGTTTATCAGTTATAATTAAAATAAAAATTATTTGGAATTGGTTTCTACCTAAATTTTATACACGGAGAATAACAATAACACCTATATCGAAGCACTAGAATGACTTTGTGTTCATCATAATGGATAAGTTTTCAAACATGGCTATCATGCTTTCCTGAAAAAAGAGTGTCATTATACAAGATATTGGTCTAACTTCATCCATTATGTTTCATAGTGATCTATGGTTTGTCAATTATTTTTAGCATCTGTTGTGGTAGATGTTGGATACACAATTGCATTGGTCTACAACATTTCATGGGGAAAAATATGGGAAACACTAAAATTTTCAATTACACATAGCTCTTCACATCTCTACAGTGCATAGCCCATATAAGACATGTCTTTTATTCAATCTTACTGCATGTTACACAAATGAAACTACACCATCTAGCAAAAAGTTGTTCACATTGGAAAATGAAGGATACAAAATGTAAATGTAGAATTATTCTACTAATCTCAAAACTTATATTAAATTTATCACATATTCATATATCAACATCATAGTTTCCCTACATCTCACACTAGTTTATTAATCCTTGAATAATTTTAAAAAATAAATGACTTAAAATTATATTTACAATACAAATTAATTCCACAATTGGTTAGTATGCATAAATGATAATACTCCAAGCTTAGAACACCAAAATAAAGAGTAAAAACATGAGGATATAATTATTTAGTGCATTATTATGAAAGGTGACAACATAAAATATTACAAATGCATTGTACTAAAACATTATTATAATAACATCATGACAACCACATCAAAAATAATTTATTAAGAGGAATGATAAATAACACAACAAAGATTATATATATAATTTATTCCCTCATACAAATGATAGGAAGGGTCATTATTAGATTCGAACAATAAAACTCTTATTAAAACATTAAGACATTAAAACCTTTCCCCTACTAGACAACATACATGTTTTTTCAAAATAAAATGAATGTTTATATGAAATATTCTAGAAGAATATATATATATATATATATATATATATATATATATATATATATATGAAGGGTCATTATTAGATTTGAACAATAAAACTCTTATTAAAAGATTAAGACATTAAAATCTTTCCCCTACTAGACAACATACATGTTCTTTCAAAATAAAATGAATGTTTATATGAAATATTCTAGAAGAATATATATATATATATAATATAATCCCCTCCAATTATCTGATTATATTTGTACCAGGTTGAGACAAATAAACACAATTTAATATTCATTAAAAATATCATTTAGGACATTACAATTATATAGGAATATCTTTTAGGTATATTTTAGGAAGAGTCATATCCCTACAATCACTCACCACACAACCTCCTAGAATTTCTCACTAAAAATAAACCTATTTATGTGAGTTTGTTGTAAATCACAACACTAATAACTCACAACTCAAATATCTTTTAGGTATTTTTATCTGTCATAATTTCTTAATCTTAAGAAAATTTATTCAAATATATTTATATGTATATTTTATTATATATAGATATATATTAATAATGGGTAAAGATGAGGATTTTGAAAGGGGTCTAAAACCTAATATAATGTTAAAAACTATGAATTACAAAGGTTAATATAAAGAGACCACAAATAGGTCAATGAAAGGACCTAAAAATGTTTGGGTTATCACAAAAGACAACATCAGTACCAATGCCTATAATATAACCAACTAAAGTAAAAGCCACAATCATCCAAGCATTTTGGCCATAGAAACAAACAAAATAACTAAAGAAAATCAACTACAGGGTAAACAACAAAAATACTTACCATAACGACAAAAAAAAGTCAAAAAAAAAGGAAGATGACAGAAGAGGGGAGATTAACCATTAGTCATGACCTATATTCTCCCACGTTGGGAAAGAAAACCCTCCATCATCCATTGAGATCCATCCTTCACCATGCCCTCTACATCAAAACATAATCTTTTTGCCTCTTGACCATTGTGTCCAAAATAGAATTTGACTCAAGATTCGAGGAAGGGGTTAGATCATATACATAGAAGAATGGCATGAAAATGAAATAGGGGAAGGTTGAATCCTCTTAATTTTTTTCATCCTCAGGGATGAAGGCACAATATTTGGCAAATTAGGGGAGAAACACTAAATAGATGGTAGAATTTACCATGGTTGTACTAGATTAAGTCTTCATTAGGAGACCCATCCTTATTCTTCCAAACCAATTCAAAGGAAAGATGAAGACCCATAGAGGAACACCCTTTAGCTCAATGCCTAATGAGGTTACAAAAAAATCTAAAAGAAAGACCTTCAAAGTTGAGAAACTGAGTCCAAGATTTTCGAAAAGATGCTACTTTAACAAAGTGAAAGAGGGGTTTAGAGAGATAAACAATAGCACACAACATCATGAATCTTCTTCCCAAAGAGTTGTCATCAAGTTTTTGAATGACCCCACATGATTGATAAATAATTTGATGTGTTCCTCTTCCTCAAAGGGGGTGGTAGGGTGTAAAGTTTTATCTAAAGAGGAACAACAGAGATTTATTCCTTAGTAGGCTCAAATAAGGGTGACCAAGAACAAAAAAATATTTTGAAGTTACCAAAAAACCAAGGTCTCGAGGACCAAATAAAATTCTAGTTAGAGGATCTTTGGAAAACAACTTGGAAGAATTTGAGGTTGAGCATTGAGAAGTAAGGAACAACGATGGAACTCCAAACCATAAAAATCTTCTTCATTTTTTTGAGGGATATTTATTTATTGAAAATGTTGAGAGATATTATTTTTGAAGTGTTTATTTTTAAAAAAAAATACATATTATATTGATTAATAATTTAAATTAAAAAAACCCTTTCAACCTCTAAATACATACAATACAATTATGAGAATAACTCCTCATAAATTCAATCAATATTTCACACGCTTCCACATAAATTGAAAAGAATAATAAAACAATAAAATTTTCCACTTGATCATATAATATGATCCATTTTTTTTCTCTTTCATAGCAATAATCTTTCCTAGAAAAGGACTTTTGCTATATTCCATAATTTCTATGATGCATTTGTGATGCTTTTGATTGGTATACATATATATATATACTATGTTGGACTATATGAGAGTCCTTCCTCTTTTTATTAGTACTTGCATAGCAGGGATCTATTATAATCAATTTAAACAAATAATTTGCACTGGGTAATGTGTTGCCAATCAAATTTTAGTATGTTTTTATTTTGACATTAGGTTTTATATATTTCTAATATAATAAATACAAAATAATATAGTTTATTGCTTTATTATTGGCTAAAATAGACTGATATGAAATTTTTGATGGGGAAATGGATGTATTTTCAATTAAATTTTTTTTATGCCATTATCCAATAAAATCACAAGTAGTAATAATTAAATATGAATTATAGTATAAAAATATTAAGGACATGACAATGAAATTGATAGATAGACATTCTCCATCACATGTGTCAACAACATTTTACCTGCATCATGTCCACTTCTCCCTAAACCCATAAACTATCACCCACTGGTCAACCTCATTCGTAATGTAATTTATGAAAATAAAAAGCTAGACAAAAAAGGCACTGTATTTTAAAATTAATTCAAAACCAAAAGGGTAATTGGAAATGGAACTAATCAGAATAATAGTGTCCATAGGTTGGACCTACTTGTGAGAAATCATTGTTACAACTAGCAGGTTACAAATGCACACAATCTCATAAATCCTAAATATGCTCTCTATTTTTCATCCAATGACTTGACATTATCCAACCTTTGATTTTCTATGGCATGTGGTTGTACATACAACATTTCAAAAATAGGGTAAGAAGTTTTATTTTTAATTTTTCAAGGTCAACAATATGGGTAGTTTTTTCTAGGACAAGTCGAAATCTTTCACATCAAATTATGGTTAAAATAGAACTATTCAATAAGAGAGATTGTATTTCCACAGTCCATTAGAATACAAAGCATATTTTTGCAAAAAATAGTCTATTTTTTAATCAACATTTCTTATGACACTACATGAACCATAATCAAGAATAGAGAAGAAGAAAATAGATCAATGTTCAATATAACAAATCAATGTGTCATTTTAAATAGGCTCTTTTGTATACTTAATTTACTCTATGAATAGATCACTAATCCTTTATCTATATTGTGGCATCATGATTCACCATTAATTTTCCTTGAATCAACTTAAACTACCTTGATAATGGATCGAATTACAACTTTATTGCCATCATGGAAGTGTTTGAATCACTCTCTAATTCCATAATGAAACTATTCCTAAACAAAATTTCTAATTCCATTGTGGATATAGGGGCAGGTGAGCATTAAAGGAGCCTTTAGTTGTACATAGGATAAAAAAATCGTCTAAATTCTAATTTGATTTCTTTGGGGAATAATTAAGACAACTAAATGTCAACTAAATCTAGGTAGAGTAAAAGGAATTTATCTGATCACCATTATGAGTTGTAAATATCATAAGGAATATATAGATCAGTAATGATCATTTTCTTGAATGGCCTACAAAATTACAAAATAATCCAAGATATTTTAATGCTTAGGAACAATTAATTTATTCATTTCTAACTAAACACTCAATTCTCTGTGGTTATTTTCTATAGTTAGTTTTGTCATAGTCGTAATCTTGATGACAAGTTCTCGAGCGTCAAATTTATCCTCATAAGGTTCTTAGGATCTTCCAACATTTTTTTGACACTTGTCATATTTTTGGAGTGTCAGGACTACTATTGAATACACAATAGTTCTAGGATGGTCATCACTTTGACGAGTGACACTTGATGTTATTTCATTATCTTTAATGTCTTAAGCTCTAATAGGTCTAACAAGCCTAGGACTAACAAGTGACGTGATCCCTTATGATTTATTCTTAAATCCTTAGGCTTTGACAAGGCTAAGAATTTTTGACTAACATTAGTTATGAAGTGAATACATGATAGTTCTAGGTTGGTAAACTTTTTGGCAAGTGACATGTAATGTCATTTCAATAACTGTCAATATCCTAATATTTAATAGATCTAAAAGGTCTAAGACTAACAAGTTACACATGGTATCATTAAATTGGTTTTCAACATCTTCGACTCTTATAGGCCTAAAAACTCTGAGACTAGGAAGTGAAAGGTGGATTTTTGTGATTGGTTTTCAAATTCAAGGATCTAACAACTAACGACTACCACCGAGACTGTGATAAAACACATGGTTGATCTTGGATAGTTATCTTTCTAACAAGTGACACACAGTGTCATTTCATTGGTCACTAATATCTTGGGATCTAATAAGCCTGAGAGACCCGACAGTAAAATTCATGATTATCAATAATTTAGATTTGTATGTATTTCTATGGAAGCTTGTTCAAATTCTCATATTGGTCCACTAAACTTATTCTTCCCAGAGGTATAAACACTTGCATAAAACACCAAAGATATAGTGACACATAGACTCATCTCTAGCTTTATGTAAAGAAAAACATGAAACCTAGTTAATTTATAGTTCTTAGGTGCCTTGATAGAGTAACAAAGAGACCAATTAATCTATGTACTTATGATTATAGATCAGAGTTATAACTCATTGGAAAATTATATATAATCTTATCCTCTATTCATTTAGAGTGCCTATATAACAACCTTTGTGTCATGAACCATTTTTACCATTCCCACCATGAATGACACCATCATAAGTAGGTTGTAATTAATTCCCACGTCTCACAAGCATCTATTACTCAAGCAATGACATCTTATCTTTTTTAATCAGTTACGACATTCAAGATCAAGATATGGATTGAGTATTTAATCGATTAGGGCATACTCAAGTAGGTATAACATACTCAAATAGGTATAAAAATTAAGATAGACAGGTAGGGCATAGTCAATTAGGTAAAGTACGTAGGGCATACTCAAACACAAGAATTTAGGTAGGTCATACTCAATATCAAGACATGATTTGGGTATTTAGGTAGGGCATACTCAAGATCAAGATATGGCTCATATATTCAATTGGGTAGGGCATACTCAAGTAGGTAAATAAGGTTTGGCATACTTAATGGTATAGATCTATTAACTATGTAATATGATTCAAAACTTCATTTATCATTTTATCTATTGAGATGCAAACTTCCTTTGCCAATAACAGATGCTAAGTAGCTAGGGAAAGAATATATGAAAGCTATAAATCAGAAATCAAGATTCCATTGATAGCTAAAAATATATTATAGAAAGAGAAATTATGTAGTAAAAGAATAAAATGATATATTGGGAAGCAAGATTCCCTTGCCTTATTGGGTAGGGCATAACTAAGTAAGTGGGGTAAGAACAAATCTATCTATCAGAAAACAAACTTCCCTTTATATATATGCCTCAATATATAAGCAAAGCAAAGATAGATATTGGGAAGGAAAACTTAATATGATAGTTATTCCTTATTTCCTTGGTATATATCAAGAACAAAATATTCCCTTGATATGAGATTAGGTGAAGAAAATCTAGATATCAAGAAGGCAAGTTTCCCTTGCCTTACTCCTTGGCATAGATGAAGTAGGTAGGGAAATTTTCCCTTGCCTTATTAGGTAGCAATTGTTTGAGATCATAGTAGGGCCTTCAAAATTGTGCCCTCATATATATATTGTGGGGTCCCCATTCCTATGCTATCCTGTGATATATTGTATTTAGGACTAGGGAATACTCAGAGTATGGCAGGGCCCCAGTTTTATCTTTAGGGCCCATCAAGACATTCCCAATATCTAAGTATCCCCTCCATGATACACTGGACTAAGTAATATTCCATTCCCTCCCTTCATAGATAAAGTTGGGTATAAATTGGGTTGGGTATAGATCAATTTGGGTTAAGAAACATAATCTACTAGCTTCTTGATTGGAACACAGTCTACTAAATTGGTGATAGCTTATCTATATACCTGGCAATACGATCTACTATAGATAGATTCTCAATGGCATATAGAGAGAATGAGAACTCAACTATAGGGTTTGAATTAATATTCTCAACTATTCTTTGATCACCCCTATCTATATAGATATAAATTAAGATTCTAAACTCTAAGATTTGGATTCTTAGATGCCCAAATCTGAATCTATATAAGTAATACAATTTCATCCCACCCTTTGCTATTTTTCCTTCCTATTTATTATGGCTCAAGGTTTTGGATTTACTCTCTCTCTATGATCTAGGTGTGGATCACCACATAGATATCTGAATCCCACCAGACAATCAAATTATATCTCCGAGTTGCTTATTTCAGTGAAAGAGGATGGGTGGAAGAAGAGTTTTTGTGAACATTATTTGAGTAAGTAAAATTTGGAATTAGAATAGAAGATAATTGGGCACAAGTAGGAAGCCACTATACCCACCATTTGTTAGAGTATGTATTTCATGAATTTTCTCATGTTTGCTAGTGTATTAGCTAGCTATTTTGTCTTGTAGTGAGTTTGTCCTATGTGGGGCTTTATCCCACATTGGCCAGCTTAGCTAGTTTAGTATTTTACCTTGCCTATATAAATAAGTGTCTTCCTTTGTACTAGTATGCTTGATTATGCTTCATTTTTTAATAATATATGATCTATCTTATTTTTGCATATCATATCTATAGCTTCCTTTGTGATGTTTTGTTTCCAAAACTTTAGATTCTTGGGTTGGAATGCCTTTACCATTCCTAACATGGTATTAGATCCTTGTAAAAGTTACAACCATCCATTAGCTTTTAATTCACACAATTTTATTCCACCTCCCTCTTTTCGTTGCTTCTTCCCTTGTCACTAAGATGAAGCATAGAATAGAGGTGTACGAGAAGATCTTGGTGCCCCTTTTTAGACTTTTCAAAGATTTTGATGTTTTTGTTTTTTTTTAAATATTTTGTTGCTTTTGAACAATTAAACTAGCGTGGAGATATTGGTGTCCTTATACATCTTAGCACTTTTATTTTGAGATATTTTTTGGCATTAAGATCTTATTTTCTTCAGATCTGAGCATTGAAAATTTGAAGACTAACCTTGCATTTCTCACCTTGTCACTTTGAGGAGTTGTTTCCTTTGTTGTTTTCATATTTGTGGTAGGTGTTTGGATGTGCTTGGAGTTGATATATAAGTTTGGAATTTCAGCTTGGGAGAGTGGTAATTTCTTCTAAGATATGAGAGAAGTGTTGACTCTTTATGACATAGGCATTGTATTTTTTATGTCTCATATATGTTATTCTATAGCTCTACATTAGAATGGAAGAGATAGGCATTGGAAGAAAACATTAATTTTCTCCTTCAACATGGTGCTTTGTGATCTATTTTTGGTGTCCTTATTTGATATCTGAAATTGAGCTAGGCATCCCTTTTCAGTTTGGCATCATTTTCTAGTTTTATTTTTGCTGAGCTTTGGAAAAGATTAGAGGCATCTTTAGTTTTACATTGAATATTCAATTTTTGAAAACCTACATTGAAATCCTTGAATGCTTGGCATTTTTGATCCAAAATATAATTTTTAAATCTGATAGCAAAGATCTACCTAGAAAGATTTCTTTTTTGGCACTAGAGAAGGAGGTTTTGGCATTAGAAAAAGACCAAAACTTTGAATTTTTTTTGCAAATCTACTCATAAGTGTCATATTCTATATGAAGGTGTTTTGGTTGGTGTTGTGTTATATTTATAAAAGATCAAAAGAGTTGAAGATATATTTAACTAACGCCCTTAGAAGGATTTGAGCTAAGAACAATAGTAGAAGGATCTGAGCTAAGAACAAGCCAATTTTTTGCCTCATGTGGAAGCATTGTTTGCTTATGCAAGCATAGTGTTAACTAGGAGGATTGGTTTTCACATCCGTTAAATTTTTTGAATCTATGGTTCAATTTTGGCTCTAATGAGTGGTTAGATGACTATGTGTTTTTTTATTTGGTCTCAAAAAACTAGTTTGTAGTGTTTTTAAATTTTTTTGACCCATTTGAGTTGTAACTTTTGAATTGTAACTTGAATTTGAGTTTTATTTTTTCCAAAAGTGCATGTTTTACAATTCTATATCTATTTGTGTTATTAAATTTTAAAAACACAGTATTTTTTTTAAAGTGCTAAATTGGTATGGGGGGTCTTATAATACACTATTTTGGGGGGTTGTCTCGATGCCAATTTGTGCACCCTTTGCATTCTTTCTACTCTTGGTGATTAGTTAGCATGTCTTCTACTTCAGGGTTTGAACGTTATGATCCTTTGAATACACATAGTTATCACACATGGAGACTTCAAATGGAAAAAATCATAAAGTGCATAGGATTATGGTCCCTAATGAAGGAAACATAACTACAGTTTACACATAAATTTGAAACATTTCAGCACCAATGTAGGTTTGAATAGTGTGTGGGATTGATTGGGGGATATGTGAATGATAGTCTTTTGTTTCATTTGAATGAGTGTGATTCTTCATTCAAAATTTTTACTAAGTTAAAGAGTTTTTTTAGGAATGTAGATCACTTGAGAGAGATGTAACTTGAAGAGGAGCTTGCATCACTAAATCTTGTCGACTTTACTTCCATTATAGACTACCTCACTAAGTTTAAGCATTTTTTGACACAGTTTAAGGGTAGTATATGTGATAAAAAGGATGAAGAGTTTATATACTTGATCTTGTATAATTTGAGTAGCCCATTCCAAATATTTGCTTCTACCTTTTTCTCTAGTATGGATGCATTAGATACTTCATTCAAAATTCTAGATCTAGACTTGTTTTATGAGAGAATTACTAGGGAGGAATCCAAATTGTCTCACCTTGATTCTTCCTCCTCCCAAAAAATATTAGTGGCCTCACATCCTAAGACTAAGAGAAATCTAAGGGTAATAATAAAATACTACTCCACCTCAAAATGAACCTAAGCCCAACACTTCTACATCTAAACCCAAACCATCTTCTAAATCTAAGAATAAGTCTAACCTATCTTGCTCCTATCATGGGGGACTAGCCATGAAGAGTCTAGTTGTTTCAAGAGAATTCAAGCCTTAGAGGATGTCATTAAGAAGCACAAGATCTCTATCTAATCTCCTTCTCCATATCATGAGCATGAGAAAGCACTTAATGTTGTCCAAAGATCATAATTATTCATTTCAGAGAGTTGGGTTCTAGATTATGGTATTTCACACCATATGACTTCTACCAAGGATTCCTTTGTATCTCTTAGTTTGAGTTTTACTTCTAACATTGAGGTTAGATATTCTTCTTCAATTTATGTTAAGGGGAATGTTGCATACAACTAGATGGTGGCCACATCAATTATGAATTATATGTTTCAAACATCACCACCAATCTAATTTTAGTGTATCATATTTCCCTTTCTAGTTAGGGAAAGATAGTGACTTTCACACCATAGGGTGTTGAACTTCAAGCTTTGTTATAGCCACACACACTCATTGTATAGGGTGTTGTTGATCATAGTTCTCAACTTTACTATTTTGAGGGTTTTGATTATACTCCTATAGAAACGTGTTTCATTTCTCATGTAGATTTTGAGAGTTGACTTTGGCATGAGATATTTCAACATCTAAACTATAGACATTTAAAGGAGTTGAGTACTCACAATATGGTAGAGGGTCTTCCTATAATTTCACTTCTTGATGGATTTTACCCTGGTTGTACATTGGGGAAACAACACCATGATTCATTTTATAAGGGCATGTCCATGAGAGATTACTCACCATTTGAACTTGTGCATAGTGATTTGATGGTCTTTCCTACTCCTTTTAATAGAGTTAAGTATGCACTTACATTCATTGATAATTTTCAAGGTGTAATTAGGTTTATTTACTCAAGTACAAGAGTAATGTCTTTGATCACTTCAAAGTATTTAAGGCTTTGGTCAAGAAACAATCAAGTTGAATTAAGAAGCTTCATACAGATAATGGGAGAAGTACTTCAGTTGAGAGTTCACTAATTTTTTAGTTGCCCATGGTATTGTTCACTAGCATTCTATGGCACATACTCCATAATATAATGGATCAGTAGAGAGGAAAAATCAAACTTTTAAGTAGATGGCTAACTTCATGGTGCATTCATGGGATTTACCTCTTATCTATTGAGTAGAGGTAGTGAATTATGAAAACTACATTCAGAACTACACACCACATTGAGCACTTGAGCATATGACTTTGAAGGAGGTTTGATATAGAACCAAGCCTGATTTCTCATTTTTATGAGTCTTTGGGAGCCTTGCTTGGGCATTTGTAATAAATAAGAAAAATAAAGCATTGGACAAGAAGAGAAAACTTTTGATCTTTGTAGGGTATTGCAAGGACATGAGAGTTTATCATCTTTTAGATCCTGATACTCATGATGTTTATTTTTGAACTCATGTACAATTTGATGATCACTTCACATCTCATGAATTTTCATATTCTTCCATGCCTACTTATTCTTCTTTAAATGATTCACCACCTCTCAAGGACTCATTATTTGAGGAGCCAATTTAGGAGATTCTTGAGGAGGTTATGGAAGATGAGGATCCTATTCACACTTATGTTACCACTATGCCTAGGTGGGATCATACTAAAATTACTAATGTAACACCTTTCATTCAAGATCTTCCACCTACTCAACATCATCATGCACATTCTCTAGGTACTAGAATTTTATGTTAGGCATTCTCTATGGATCCATAGTCTTTTTCATTGGATCATGGGATACAAGAGTGAGATGATGTAATGATAGATGAGTATTCTTCATTGATGAAGAATCGCACTTGGGATTTTGTCACACTTCCTAAGGGAAGAAAGTTGGTTAGGTTAAAATGGATTTATTGCACTAAGTATGTAGATGATGGGTCCATTGACAAGTATAAGGCAAATATTGTTGTAAATGGATTCTTACAAGTTGAAGGTATTGACTAATCTAAGAATTTTTTGCCTATTTCCAAGATAGATTCTGTTCACCTTGTACTTTTTTTGCTACATCATAGGGTTGGCCAATATATCAGATGGATGTTTATAGTGATTTCTTGCATGGAGACTTGAAAGAAGAAATCTATATGAAGCATCCTACTAGGTTTATTCATGATTCTTCACTTATTTTTTGACTTAAGAGGTCTATTTATGGTCTTGAATAGCGCCTTCGAGCTTGGTATGAGAAGACTGATTTATTTCTTCTCTCCAAAGGCTTTATTAATTGCCACTCTAATCCCATAGTGTATATTCAATGTATTGGGGAGGACATTGTTATTATGATCTTGTATGTTTATGATATACTTCTCACATGTAGCTCCTCATCTCAGATTTGGATTGTTTAATAGGCAATTTTAGCATAATTCAACATGATAAATCTTAGACTTTTACATTTGTTCCTTGGTTTATAGATTTCAAAGTCAGATATAGGGATTTATTTGAGTCGACAAAAGTATACCCTTAATCTTCTTTAGCATTTTGGCATGGTTAATTGCAAGCCAAGTCTTTCTCCTTTTCAGTCTAGAGTGACTCTTACTGCCTCTTGTAATACTCTAGTTTGTGATCTTACATTGTATAGGTAGAAGGTTGGGAGTCTTATGTATTTGACCCATACTCATCCTAACATTTCATTTGTAGTTGGGCTTGTATCTAGGTTTGCACATGAACCTCATGACAGTCATTGGCAGGTTGCCAAGAGGATTTTGAGATATCTGCAAGGCACTACTTATTTTTGAATTACACTACACTAGGGATTCTACTTAGTTGGATATAGTAAATTAGATTGGGAAGGTTCTCTTGATGACAACTATTCCACTTCTAGCTATACATTTTATCTTGGTTATTCACCTATTTCTTAGTTGTTCAAAAAGCAATAGGCTATTGTAATTTCATCTATATAGGATGAGTATAGGGAAACAATTACAATGATTTAATAGGTTTTTTATCTTCTTCAATTGTTTATAGAGTTTTGATTCATACATGATTCACCCACTATACTTTGGTGAAACAACCAGAGTGTAATTCATATATATCATAACCTAATTGATCATCAGTGGACCAAGCACATTGGGGCACATATACACTTCATTTGCCAACACATTTAGGATAACATTTTTAGTTTGGAGTACATTCTAACTCAGTAGCAAATTTTAGACATCTTCATGAAGCCTTTTGCATTGCCTTGTTTCTTTGAGTTACATGGCATGCTTGTAGTTTTAGAAGTTGTCTTTGGGCTTGTTCGTGAGGACATATTCTATCTTCATTTCATGGATACATATTGTACATGAGTACCTTATCAAGCCTATATGTTGGGATTCATACTATGGATATGCCACTATTTTATTTTTAGATTTTGTTAGCCCCTAGATTCATTTGAGGGGGGAGGGGGTGTTATAGTATGTATTTCATGAATTTTTTTCATGCTTTCTAGTGTATTACCTAGCTATTTCATCTTGTAGTGAATTTTTCTTATGCGAGGATTTATCCCACAATGGTCAGTTTATCTAGTTTAGGATTTTTTCTTGCTTATATAAGCAAGTGCCTTCCTTTATACTAGCATGCTTGATTATGCTTCATTTATAAATAATATATGATTTGCCTTATTTTTGCATATCATATCTGCAACTTCCTTTGTGATGTTTTGTTTCTAACA
This sequence comes from Torreya grandis, assembly GCA_037957365.1. Lineage (NCBI taxonomy): Eukaryota > Viridiplantae > Streptophyta > Pinopsida > Cupressales > Taxaceae > Torreya > Torreya grandis. The sequence continues at coordinate 1,108,037 of JARHVA010000923.1, read as the reverse complement.
CTTTAGATTCTTGGGTTGGAATGCCTGTACCATCCCTAAAACCATTAAGGTATTGAATGGAGTGATTAGAGATTAGGAAGGATGAGGAGGGAGGGAATATGGATGATGATATATAATGAGGGAGTGATTAGGGATGATGAGGGTCAATGAGGGAGTGATTAGAGATGATGAGGTGTGAGGAGGGAGTGATTAGGTATGACAAGGGATGGTGAAAGAGTGATTAGGGATGGTGAGGGTCAATGAGGGAGTGATTAGGGATGATGAGGGAGTGATTATATATGATGAAGGATGATGTGGGTTGACCTATGTTTACCCAATCACACCACTTTGGATTGACATCAAAGTGAATCAGGGTGATCACACATACATGTGCTCGAAATTGTTCACATTTATATGGTTGTAAGTGGATATGGTGGTGTTGTGTCACTTTTAGCCTATAATGAAACTAATAACAAGTAAAATCACCATAAATTTGTGATTAGATGTGCAAGGGTAACAATGCAACTTACATTGTCACAATCACACATGTTTTTGCTTGAATTTGAATAGAAATGGGGTGATCATGGAAAAATGTGTCCTAAAATTGTTTGCATTAACCTTATCATAAGTGGATATGGTGTTTTTATGTCATTTTTGGTCGATAAGGGACCTAATCAAAAGCAAAATTGACATAAATGGATGGTTGGGTGTGCATGGATCACCAATTCGACCTATGTTTCCCCATGCACAGTAATTTAACATGAATTCAAATTGAATTTGGGTGACCACGCAAAAATGTGCCCCAAATTATCCCCATTTTACTTGGTCATAAATTATAATGGTATTGTTTTTTTGCTTTTGTCTTATAATGGGCCTAATCATAAGTAAAATTGGAATAAATGAAGTGGTTGGGTGTGTGCATTGGTTTGTAAACTTTAATTTTGACAAAGCTAGGATTCCTAAAATTGTCAGCATGCAATCTGGAAGGCACTAAAACCTTAAAATGACAATATATTTACCCCAAACAAACATCACTTGTAAAATTTATGCCTAAAATCCCTAGGTTCAATACTAAAACCTTGAAAATGCCTAAGTACCGACCAAATTAGATTTTTAAAAACTATCTCCCACATCATAAGGCTTGTAGTTGTGAGACCAAATCTATTATATTCTAAGTGACCCTAATTTCTTATATAAATGTAACAATATAAATTTCAACTTATAATTAACATTTATTTTAATAAACCACCCTGTCCTACCTTATAATTCATCCCCCTCTTGTACTTTACCCCTTCATGACTTCACTAGAACATAATGCATATGCATTATTGCAAATATGCACTATATCATGTACACGCTTTGGTTATTTCATATTTTAACTATGTGCACTTTTGGCATTTCAAGTTTTCATAGACAATAATTCATACACACAAAATGTGTATGAGTTATAGTGTGTACACATTTTGGGTTGGTAATCATCGAGCCTCAATTCAAATAATGCATACACGCTATGTAATACCATGTATGCATTATGCTAAATTGTACACTTAATTTACCATTAACTCCATGCACTTACCTATTTATCAGTTTTGACCTTGGACCTTATGTTGTGAGAGTCACTAAAGGAGATAAAGTGTTTATGAAGATTAAACCTAACTTAATTAAAAATTCCTTAAGCAAACTTTGGAAAAGGTTTAATCTCATATTCAAATGTTTTATCAACCTTTCTATAGTAATGTTTAGTATTTATAGCTTGTATATTTTTTAAGGGAACTTTTATCACAAGTTACCATTTGAGTGTTAGTGTTAAGTTACCATTTGAGTTTTAGTGTTACAAGGTATCAAAAACTTGTCATATTTTATGGGAACCTTATGATTTCTAGATATAAGAAACTTGCCATATTATTTGAGAACCTAGGGATTGCTAGGTATCAATGACTTGAAGCATTATGTGGGATCCTAGTGACTATTAGGTATCAAAAAATTAGAGCATTATGTGGGAACCTTGTGAATGCTATGTATCATTGACTTTGTATACTCTTCAAGAACCTAGAAACTACTAGGTAACTGAATGTGGGCCCTATGATTATTAGGTAGCTCCACATGAATATTAGGAAAGCTTATATGGGAAATAGCTTATAATAGTAGAATATTTGGGTATTTATTAATTTATGGTACATGGAAAGTAATCCTCTTTAGAGATTCAGGATTTTTTCACTCATAGATTTATATTTAACTAAGTCTTGTGTGATGTATTTTTTAAATAAATATTTAATAATTAAAGTGATCAAATGTGTCTTTTACCAATGCCACTCTATGCTTTTGTGTTTCTCTTCACATGTTGTTCTTTAGTATATAGTGTTTTCTAACACAAACTAAAAACTGACTCACTTTATTTATATAAATAATACATTCATATTTAAAGTGATCAAATGTGTCTTTTACCAATGCCACTCTCTACTTTCGTGTTTCTCTTCACATGTTGTTCTTTAGTATATAGTGTTTTCTAACACAAACTAAAAACTGACTCACTTTATTTATATAAATAATACATTCATATTTTGTTGGCTAGCTTTATCTATAAAGTTTATTGACCAAGTTTCCTTAGTGTTAACATGTGATTTGGGGGTCGGTACCCTTGTGTATGATTTAGGAAAAGTTTAAAATGCCTAATCGAACCCTATTCAAGATTATAAAATTATCAATATTTTTTAAATGTTTAATAGGGTTTATAAAATGAAAGAAACCCCATACAAAGGAACACATGTCACCATCCCATTGGGATTGGGTTTTGTGTAGGTTTATTTAATGGTAAAAAATCCCTACATTTAGATATTTTTTCCATTTGGAAAGGGAGAGAGCTTGGAATAGGAGAAAAGGAAATACAAAGTGAAAGATATTGATGTAGGCCACATAGCCAAATTGATTTTTTGGTGTCACATTTTTAGAAAATAGAATTTTTGAAAGGTTACGATTTTTTGTTGTGGGTTTTGTGATTGCCTTTCTACAATGAAATATTATTTCTCTATGGTTGTTGAAGGATTATTGGGCTTTAATAATTAAGTAATATATATGCTTGTTGCATTCTATTTCATTTTTTAAAATTTTATGTAATGTTATGTTGCTATAAGATTGGTGAAATTTTATTAAGGATTTTTAGGTGTGGGGATAGGATGTGTGGGAGATTTGGGGGCTAAGGATTTTCTTCTTATCTAACCTAAGAATTTGTGGGGATTTTAGGTACTCTCAATAATTTAGTGTGGTTTTAGGGATATTTAATGTTTCCTTTACTAATAGAATGGTTTTAGTACAAGGGTTTGAGGATTGTTGGATAATTTCCCCCTTTATAGTATTTGGAAGTTATGATATATTTGGAGGAAATTTGTTGTTTTTCTGAGTTTTACAGTTATATAGACATCATTTTCCATGTAGGTAGCCTTAGGGATTACCATAGTACTTATATTTGGGTTTGGGTATTTCATATCCTTATTTTATTTTGGATAAAAGGCATCTACTATTCTTAGTTATCCTTTTTACTCCTAAATCTGGTCAAAATAGATTTAGAAACCCACCTAAATCTTAATCTTAACTCTACCTTAATGGGATGTTGGTCATCCTTGATCTAGAAGGTTTCTTAGAATCACCTATCTAATGATAACATATAGATGGGAAGGGAGTTTCCTTTTCCCTTTTAGTTCACTGGAAGGCTCCAAATGATTTATTTAAATTAGAGGAGATCTAGATTTGGAGGTGCTTGAAATTGTGATGTTTTTATGTTTTTTTATTATAATTTGAGACATTGTTTTTATTATATAAATGGTGAAGGGAAAAGTGTAAATGTTATAGGGTTATTACAATGCTAAAATACACTTGCATGAGGAATTTTATAGTCTTATATCATGTGAATAATGTATTTGTATCCTTTATTTATTATTCAAGAAGAAATTTATGCCTTGATTTAAATGTGAATTCATATATTGTTTCTTTATATATATTCAAGTTTAATTCTAGTTGTTCCATCCATGCCTTGTAAATCTATTACCATGGATTTCATATTTGGGCTACCTATAACAAAACACCAAAATGACTATGTCATCATAAAGGATAGGTTTTATAAGATGTCTAACAGGTTTTCATGCAAAAAGAGCATCATTACACAAGACATTGTGCACTTCTTAAATAATATTTGGGTCACTTTGGGCTACCTTCATCCATTATGTCTGATCATGATCTATGGTTTGTTAATTTTTTTGACATGCATTGGGGGTGATGTTGGATACACAACTAGATTGATCTACACCATATCATCAAAAAAAAAAATTGGGAAATTGAATTTGTTAGCTAATTATAAATATTAACAATTATAAAAGGCATAGTCCATTTAAGACATGTCTTATATTAAATCTTACCACACCTATACACACACTGCAATTAACCATTTGGAATAGAGTTACACACATATAAAAAGGAAACATACAAAATGTAAAAGTAGTATCATTTTTCTAATCTCAAAACCTATATTAAATTTGTCACAAATACATATATCTCTCGATTTAAATACATGATTAATATTTCTATGAGGACCCTTAAATCATCCTTTCGAAAGATGCAACCACACCTTATCACCCTCCTTTAACCCATGAGGAGTGTGATGGAGGTCATGGAGCTATTTGTACTTTTGTTGTTTGTGAGATAGTATATTTTAGGCTCATTATTTTTCATTGAATAGAAGTAGAATTATTTTGTTATTCTCATGCATTCAAAGTTGTTTTAGTTTACTATTGTTATTTTTTATTATTACATGTTCTATAACTAAAAAATATTCAAACTAATTTATTGGGTTGCCCAACACACCATATCTTAGGACTTTGTGGTGTAGATCACACTCCATGAGTATCTAAATACAGGTTAACAATTAGTCATAAGGTCAATGATATAGATCATGGTAATCCAAGAAAGGAAATTTTTAAGGATCCTTGATAATACTTAATCAATTAAGCTCTCATTGTAAGGTCATAGTAACTAGATTTTAGGAAAAATCTCTGATGCCATGTTAGGAAAAAAACTTTGATACTATGTCAAGAACAAATTCTTATCCATGTTAGGAAAGAGTAAGACCCAAGAACTCTACATATAAATACACCATCCACATACAAGTACTCAAATTAATATATTTGACCAATAACATATATGTATTAACCAAATAAAGGAATATACAATTAAGAAGTGTGAAATCAACACAATGTTGCACAACACCACCAAGGATCAAGGAGTAATCATTGGTTCTCCTAAATGACTACATTTGTACCAACTAATTAGTTGCAATATGCTCCATGACTAGTTCATTACTTGATGGATTGCCCATATAAAGGACACAAACATTCCTTATATAGGAAGAGGAGGATCAAGAGGTAGTGGTAGTTGATTATTGATGGTGTAGAAGGTGGAAGCATTATCTAGGTACAACTAGACCTTCTCACATATGTGAGTATAACTACCACATTAAATGTACATATTAGTGCAATATTTTGTATATAATATATCTTCTCTTGATAACAAAGCTACTTAAAGTGGACTTCACGTCAAGTATGAATATGACACACACCAATATTAGATACCAAATACATTACTTACTTTAAAAAGCTAACTAGAAAAATACACATCTATCTTTACAATCCTACCACCTTAACTAAAAGACTCGTTGAGATATGCCATACTAAAAATAATGAGTTTATATTCATAACTATCCTACCTCTCACACTAGTTGATTAATCCTATTATCATTTCAATAAAAAAATGACTTAAAATTATTTTTACAAATTTAATTACCTTTACAACTTATTAGTACGCATCAATGATAATATTTGAAATTAAAAACACAAAAATAAAAAACAACACAATGACTTAATTATTTAATATGTTAGTATAAAAAATTACAATGAAATATATCATTAAAATATTATTATAATGAAATATCATGACAATCACACCAAAAATATATATAAAAAAACAAGAAATAACAAATATATATATAAAATCTATTCCCTCAAACAACTATTAAAAAGATTCATTGTCAGCTTTAAATTATAAACCCCTTATTAAAATATATATAATATATTCCCTCAAACAACTATTAAAAAGATTCATTGTCAGCTTTAAATTATAAACCCCTTATTAAAAAAATTAACACATTAACCAAGACCTTGCCCTTACTAAACCATATATAGTCTTACAAGAAAAATGAATGTTTACATGAAATATCCATAATTATAGATAATCCATTCCCTCCAACAATTATCAAGGAAGATCAACATGAAAAAGGGAAATTTTTAAGGAACCATGAACCCCTCACGGGAAATGTCTCGTAGCATGTATGTAAATGAACTTTTAGTTAAATAGTGTTGATTTGGCATACGCCCAGCTAATACAAAGAGAGAGACAATTTAGAATATTAAAACAGTTGCAAAACAAATTTAATATAGGGATCATGCAAAATGATTTCCTTATCCCTGACACGATACATGTGCATTTTGGATGGGCCCATTTTTCTAACCACTTTCTTATCTTGTTTTGGTTCTTACAATTTGTTTGATATTAATTTAATATATTGTAATTTATGTCAATAAGGTAATTCTATAATAGAAGGGACTCTTTTATTGATATAATAATGCTCAATTACTTAAGTGTTTTTCCTTTTTTCAGCTTTTGTCCCCTTCTCTATAATTTAATAGGTCCTTTTCTCTTTTTTTCTATAATATATGTTTTCTTGTCCTAACTTTATAATCTTAAGAATTATATGTATATTTTTTTTTTTTAAAATTTTTTATAATAGGTAAAGATGATGGTTTTGAAAGGGTTTACATCCTAATATAATATTAAAAATTATTAATTATGAAAAGTATTATCAAATCAATAAAAGATCTAATAATATTCATGTTATTATAAAAAGTAACATCAATATCAATATAAAAAATAAAGTTAATTGATAATAAATACTATAATTGTTTAAATGTTTTAGTCGTAGAAACAAATGAAACAACTAAAGAAAATTAACTACAAGGTAAATTAAAAAATACTCATCACAATGACAAATAAAATAATTAATGAAAAATCAAGATGACAAAAGTGGGGTAATCAACCATTAGCCATGACCTGTCTTCTCCCACACAAGGGAAGAAAACCCTCCATCGTCCATTGAGATCCATCCTTCACCATGTCCTCCGCTTTGAAACAAAATTTTGCAGCTTTTGATCTCCACCCTTTCCTCTTAATTGTTGTGTCTAAAATATAATTTGACATGAGAGTCGAGGAAGGGGATGGCTTAAATGGAGAAGAAAAATAATAAACTGTAATAGGGGAAGGTTAAATCCTCTTAAGGTTCTCCCTCATTAGGGAGGAAGGCACAATCTTTGGAAAAGAAGGAAGGGGAGAAGCCATAGAGAGATGGTCTTCCTCCAAACTAGCTGAGAGAAAATATGAAAACCCTTAGAGGAACACTCTTTGTCTCAATGCCCAATGAGGTTACAATGAAAACATCTGAAAGGAAGTTATTCAAAGTTGAGAAATTGAGTCCAAGATCCTCAAGAAGATGTTATTTTAACAAAGAGAACAAGGGTTTAGAGAGATCAGCAACAACATAAGCCCTCACGAATCTTCTTCCCAAAGAGTTGTCATCAAGTTTCACAAAGGAACCCACATGATCTATCAATAATTTGATGTGATCCTCTTTTCTCAAAATAGGTGGCAGGGTGTAAATTATGATCAAAAGAGGAGAAATGAAGATTTGTGTTTTAACATGGTCAAATAAGGGTGACCAAGAACAAAAAAAGTTCTCTAAATTGTTGAATAACCAAGGCCCTGAGGACCAAATGAAATCTTAATCAGAAGATCTTTGGAAAATAACTTGGAAGAATCCAATGATGAGCATCGAGAAAGAAGGAACAAAGATAAAACTCCAAATCGTAGAAATCTTCTTTTATATATATATATGGAAAATAACTTGGAATAATCCAATGATGAGCATCGAGAAAGAAGGAACGATGATAGAACTCCAAATCATAGAACTCTTCTTATATATATATATATATATATATATATATATATATATATATATATATATATATATATATATATAAGAAGAGTTCTATGAATTAGAGTTCTATCATCATTCCTTCTTTCTGTATGCTCATCAATGGATTCTTCCAAGTTATTTTCCAAAGATCTTCTGATTAAGATTTTGTTTGGTCCAAATCGTAGAAATCTTCATATATATATATATATATATATATATATATATTGGAGAAGTTGATCAAAATTTTAATGTTTTAAGTATTCGATGGAGTTTGGAACATCTAAAGTGAAGTTGTCTATCATTAATTAATAGAAAAAATATGAAAACTAATAAAATCATTAATCAATATAATATATAATATTAGAATATATATGTGTGTGTGTGTGTGTGTGTGTGTGTGTGTGTGTGTGTGTGTGTGTGTGTGTTTTAATTATTCGATGGAGTTTGGAACATCTAAAGTGAAGTTGTCTATCATTAATTAATAGAAAAAATATGAAAACAAATAAAATCATTAATCAATATAATATATAATATTAGAGTACATTGTGTGTGTGTGTGTGTGTGTGTGTGTGTACACACACACACACAAAAGAGGGGTTTAATAAAGTGAAAAAGTGTAAATGAACAGTTAAACCTCACTCAAAACCTATGACTACTAACTTGCCATTACTTCTCATCATCATCACCCAACTCACCTTAAAATATTTCACCTCTTTCATGATCTATATGAATGTATTTTAATGTTAAAATAAGTTTGTGTCAACTAATTATGGGGTAGATAAATTGATATTTGAATCACCATATAATTATGTAGTCTGCAAGGGCTTGTATTCTTTGTGGAAAGAGATAGCCTCTTTTCCCAATCTCTATGTCAAAACTGCAACTCCCTTGGTTTCGATCAGGCAACATTTATATTCATTGGTTGAAGAGCCCAACAAGTTGGAGTTAGGCCAATTATGTGTGATCAAGTTTTGTCTTGGTGATTACAATGGAGAAATTATTTTTGGTTACAATAGCTATGAAAAAATAGAAGCAACAAATAACTATTTAGAATTTTAGATTTGGGATTTGGATAACAAATTGAAGTGGACATGGGTACATACAATCAATATCAAGATCAAATTTATAAACACTCCAACTATTTGTGATTATTTCTCTCAAACATCAGATGAGGTGATCAAACATAGTGTGATGTGGTTGACAATAAATTATTTCCATACTGTGCTTAAGCATGATCTGTGCCAACAATAATCAGCATTCCGGTTCTAAACCTTCATGCAAAATATAAACATGTCATTAAACTTTGCAAGTGTATGTTCACAGGGTTTTTTGAGTCCATATGCTTAAATGCCTTGCTATGGCTTCTCACCATCATTGGCTAACTCACCTTGAAAAATTTCACCACTTTCATGCTCTGTAAGAATGTATTTGGATGTCAAAATAAGTTCATGTATGTTGTCCCCCAAAAAAAAATCACTTATTTTTGAGACAACATTTGAACTATTTTGGTCCAACAGACCAAAATCCTCTCTGCCCTTCCTTAAAAATTATTCTGGGCATTCAAATTCTTCGTCATTCAAGCTTTTTCAGGCTTGAATCTATGAACTCTATAGATATGTTTCTATGGACTCAACATGCTTGAAATCAGTAGGTTTAACATGTTCAAAGGCTTCTACAGGTGAGCTCAATCAAAAGAACAAGTTTCCAACACTTAGTCATTTTCAAGATTGGTTCAATGCCTTTTCATTAGTAAGCTTCTATGCAATGTTTGAACCATTGAACCATTGAACCGTTGAACCTTGAACCATTTTGGTTCAATGGGTTCAAAGGTTTAACATCATCAACAAGAGTTTAGCACATTTGTCAAGGTTCAAAGGTTTAATGGCCCTATGGTTCAACACGATTTGGCTCAAAGCATTTGGTTCAAGTGGTCAAGTGAATGAATGGAATACAAGAGATTGAACTGATTGAACCATTGCACTGTTGAACCAAATTTGGGTCAATCAGTCGGTTCAATCGATAGGTTCAAGGGACTGCCCCAAAGCCAAAGGAACAAGTGCCCTTATGGAGGGCAATAAACAAAAGAGGATTTTCTTCAGAAAAGTGAACAAGGCAAAAAAGTAGGAATGCCTGAAAGGAAAAAGCTTGAGAAGTGGAAGCTGCCAAGTGTCATCTGTCGGGACACTTTAAAGTTTATTTCCAAGAAACAATGGAATGAGCCACGTGTCACTTGTTGAGATCTGTAAAAAGTGCCAAGTGTCAATGATGGAAGGTTTTAATATGATATGATGGAACACACCATGTGTCATCTTCCATGTCATTCCAAAAGAGCACCCTTTTTTAAGGTAACGAGCAAAAGTGAACAAAGAGAATTCCTTCAGAAAAGTGAACCAAAAACAAATAGCCCTTTTGGAGGGAAGGCAAGGAGCAGATGAACCATTTCAAAAGTCCAAAGAGTATTTTTGGGCTTGAACACTCCTTTCAAAGGGCACAGTTCTCTTTTAGGAAAAGAATGCAGCAAAATAGTTAAGACAAGAATCCTTCAGATTTTTTGTCTGAAGGAATTCACCAGATAGAAAGCCCGATAGAAAACTTGCTGAGGAAATAAAAGCCTGAAGGCCACCCAAAAGATCTCGAAGGGTAGGTAACTTTGAGAGAGGCTCTCACCATGGAAAGTGGACCATTTCTCAAGACCCCAAAGGGCAAGTTCCCTCTGAGAAAGATCAAACCTTAAGTTGTAGCAAAAGCTACCACGTGTCCCTTATAAAGATGCAACAAAATCTGCCATGTGTCATCTTTCGAGATAGAGTTTCTAGTAACTTTCAAAATATAAAAACATGCCACGTGTCATCTACATAGCTCGGTAGAGGCCACCAAGTGGAAACATCTATAGCTTCTTCCTTTTATTGAGTAAGGACTATGGTGGGTCCTGAGTGAGTGGCTAAACTTGAATGGAACGTGCCACGTGTCATCATCTGCATGAGTTCAAAAGAGTCTCAAATATTTATATATTGTTTATATGAGCTTAATAGAAGCTACCATGTGTCATCATCTGTAAGACTCTTAAAAGTCTCCCATAGCCTCTATAAATTAAGCAGATGTTGCCACATGTCCTCACCTATTTCACGTAGGAACGCACCACATGTCACTTGTTAAGAATAGCAGAAAGCAGCCAAAGCAAATAAGAAAGACACGAAGGAAGTGCTAAGGAGGGTGATAGGCCCACAGTCATCAAATTCAAGGAAACCAAGTAGCCGTTGGCTTTCAAATGATGACAAACCCAAACACGTCAAATTTGTGAAAATGAAATAACTATTGATCCTTGAAGATTTAAGCACAGACCCTGTGAACAAATTTAGCGACCAGCCAAAGAGATAGCCTGAGAGCTCAAATCACATAGATAAAAGAAAAATATAGCCAGGAAAGGGGGAACGATGAAGAATAATAAGAAATATCTATGCATGGGAGATGTTTCTAGAAGGTAAAGCAGCCCACCAGGTGGACATTAGACAGTGTGAACATTCAATGGCACAACCTATTTTTCTACATTGAACAAAGTGAATAGATGGAAATACATCAGGGAAACACATCAAGCAGCCCATATTAAAAACTGACTCTCGATTCTAGCATATCCCATGGACAAAATTTAAAATGCATTAAATGCATCATAAGCCATCAATTTTGTGAGACAAAGTGCCCAAGTCTTTCTTGGAGCACTATATATAGGACTCTCTCCTATTGTCTCAATGGATCTCTCAGTTATCAAAAATAAAACTCTACCCAAATTGAAAGGCATTATTGAGACTTTGAGCTCAGATTGTTCATCATATTTCTTAGTTTGAATCAAAAAGCAAGTTACTTTCAGACTTTGTGTTGTTATAGGTTGTATCATTCTAGGAGATTGTTCTTATGTCTATTTCCTAAATGTATTCTTGTTTATGTAATTTAACAAGTAGAGCTAGTGGAGGTGACAAGGAAGGTGTCCTAAAGCCTGTTACTTTCAGACTTTGTGCTGTCATAGTTGTCTTCAGTGTGTGTTTATTTTCTATTTCTATGTAAAGGATCTTGGGACAACTTTGTGCCCTCATTATCCTTCATATTTCACTCTTTGGCAGTTGAGGTGGAGACTTTGTGCTACATTTCATCTTGTTATGTTACTGCGCCCTGTTACAATTACTTATCATCACCTGAAAGATTCCTTTTGTCTGTTGAACAACACTTCTGAAAGAAGAAGAGTGTCTTATGTCATTTCATCAGGATTTCTCCTTTGATTTTTGAACATCATCTCTAAAAAAAGAGGGATGGATGGTTTATCCTACCCTTGAGTGTTATTTTCTATTTATATATATAGTATATAACTCTTACATATCTATAGGGAACCTCCCCTTGATGAGAGGAGATATTTGTACCCTTTTGATGTAGTAAACCTGCACATCTAGCTGACCAATTTCCCTATGTTGTGGTTGAAGAGACCTATTTTTCTCATCAGTTAGATGATCGACAAAATATTCACCCAACAATGTAAACTAATTATTTTCATTACAATTGTGCTAGAAAAATTAGAAGAAACCAAGATAAATTTGGGATTTTGGTTTAGAATTTGGATAAAAAATTGAAGTGGACATGGGTGCATATAATCAAGATCCAAGTTGTAAATGCTCAAACTATTTCTGATTATTTTTCTCAATCATTCGTAGGGGATCCCCAAAGCTTATGAGACCTGAAAGCCTAGGGTGCTACTACATGGTGACATCTTATGCTTTCAAAGCCCAAATGAAGTGGTAGATACTCCAAATAGCTTGGAGGCCCAAATTCAATGTGATCATGCCATGTGGTAAAGCACAAATAAGGCTATAAACAAGTCATGAAGCTACCAAGTGGTATCATATCAATGACTTGCCTAAGATGTGGTCAGGGCTCACCTTTGCAAAGACCTCCAAGAATCCATGATGTTGCATCAAATTCTTTCCTATTTGGGTGCCTTCATGATTCACTGTGGATGGAATTCTATGGTCAAAAATGTGAATCTGGGAGTTCTATTAATGATGTAGCCCATGTACACCAATCAAAAATCCATTATGTGTATTTCTAAAATGTTATTGGAATATCATGAGGCCTCACTACTTCATTAGATGATTTCACCTCCTCTCCTAATAGATTAACCTCTTCCCCATGTGAGGTAGCATATAACAATGAAAGCACTTCCTCCTCTTTGATAGAAAATGTTAGAGCATCATCTTTTTCTCCATTAAGTCCACATAGATATGACACCTTCCCAAATCTTTCCTCCACCATGAGGGGAAAAGGCGCGGCCTTCATGAATCTATTTGCTGCCATACGTAGAAAAGGCTAAACTTTTCCAAATCCTTCCTCTTTCATAGGCGGTAAAGGTAGGGCCTCCACAAATCTTTCCTTTATCATAGGTGTCAAAGGCAACTCCCTCTCTATTTGTATTAACCACATGTTATGTCTAAAACTTCCTGGCATGTTAATCTACCTCAACAAGAAAGGCCTACAGATTCTACTTCCTTAGATGTTACACTCACAGTGTATGAAATCTTGAAGATAAATAGAAGAGAAAGATTGTTTCTTCCTACATATTATTCTTGAAAAATAGTCATGCAAATTTAGCACTCCAAGATATTACATATAATTGACACATTTCATCCAAAAGCATTAAAGCCTAATTAGGAAACCATTCAATGGATATGCTAAGACCATAGCATTTGATTTATTCTCCTTCCCTTAGTCATGGATTGAATGGGAGTTTTTTATCAAGTCACATAAAATCCTAAGAGTGAGAGGGTAGCCCAAATCACTAAACATCATATGGAGAGATGGTTGTAGCTTCCTGATAGGATAGTTGCAATAATAAAAAATAAAAATACAATCATCATCCTTGTTTTGAGGTTTTCCTTCATTGTTTAATAACTTGGCTATCTCGATGAAAAAAGGGATCTAGTTATGGATAATTATTCATTGAGCTCTGTGTTACCATCCAAAGAGAGTGGAAAGGGTTTGAGAAATTGTCATGAGGATTACATGAAAATTGGGTCTTCAAGGGATTGGTATATGGGCAAGGACAAAGAAGGGGATGATGAGATTGAAATGTCTCCCATGAGAAAGAGGAGTATAAAAGAGACTAAAACACTTCATAAATTATTGCCTTTGTAGAGTACTTGAGGTCCATTAGTTTTATATGATTTACAAACTCAACCTTTAAATCTAATTCACTGTTAGTATTTTTCAGTAGGTATTACATTATCTCACAAAAAGGTATCCTACTAAACAATCCCTTCCAACATTACTTGGACCTTTGAACCAATTAATAATATAATTTTTTTTAAATAAACACTTCCAAAATAATATCTCCTAATATTTTTTAAAATTATATATATTTATAATAATTAAAAAAAACTTTTAACCTCTAGGGAAAAGTTCCTAGTAGCTGCACACCCTAACTTTGTATAAGAAATTAAGGTGCCATAACATCACATTAGATTTCATAAAATTTACCCATTTTAATATTTCTTCTTAACTAATTATAAATAATGTTTCAAGGTATAACACATTATACATTTTATGATATAATTGATTTTATCACGAGAGGTCATAAAATACATTTTTTAAACCTGTGACCAAAACTTAACCTTTGGAGTACTAATAGTTGTGCATTAGATTATCAATACTTGATTCTTACTTGTAAATATGTGATTGGTTATATTTAATTTTATAGAATAAATGTTGAACAAGTATTAGATACAACATGTTTATCTTCTGGTGCACTTTAATATTTATACACACCAATATGTTTCATCGATGGAGAACATGTTAACAAAAACCCTGTTCAACAATTAGAACATGCACAGTGATTGGGACCTTTCCCCTAAATACATACAATATATTTATAACTAATCATTAATTCAATCATATCTCACATGCTTCCACATAAATTTAAAATAATTAAAAAAGAGTAAATTTTGCCACTAGATTATATAATATCATAAAATGTATTTTATGACCTCTCATGATAAAATTGATTATATCATAAAATGTATAATGTGTTAGACCTTGAAACCTTAGTTATAAGTAGTTAATATGACATATTAAAATGGGTAGAAATTTTGAAATCTAATGTGATGCTATGGCACCTTAATTTTTTGTCTAAATTAGGGTGTGCAGCTACTGGGACTTTCCCCTATGGTCCCTTTGCTTTTTTGGGTTTTTTGCTTTTTTGAAAAGGGAATTTTGGTATATTTCATAATCTATGACACATTTGTGATTATTTATTTTTGCATGTATATTTATAATAGATTTTTACTAAGTTGGAATACATTGAGAAAAGTTACAACCGTCACACTCATCCTAATGCTAGAGCCATAGAATAGAAAATAAAGGGTTTTGTATTTTTCTAATTTTAAAAAACAATAGTAGATGTCAATAGACAATCATCATCACATACTTCTAATAAATTGGTAAACAAAAATATTTTATGAAAGGCAACACCACATGTGGGGATTTGGGACCCATTTGTGTCTCAACGAGTTATGGTTCACACCTAAAATTTAGGTTGATTAATTAAAAAAAAGTTACACTTTTTATCGAGAGACATCCACTTTTTGTTTATTTAAATACCATCAAAATTTGATTTTATACTTTATTATATTCTATCTATAAGTTTTATTATTACAATTTATATATACTTTGCGAATTACATAAAACTTAATTTAAATATAAATCTAATAAAGTCACAGTCTACATTGTTAAGGTTTATTATTAGAAACATATTTATTAATAATAAATAGTTAATATATATAATAAGGATGGTTAGGTGATATTCACAACTTGGTTGGCAAAAATTTATTGTGAAAATAGTAAAATGAAATCAAATAGCTCTCAAAGCTCCCTTGTTTGTTACACATAAACAAGCAAGTGAAAAAAAATGGCCTTCATAACTCACTATCGGTCGATCAAAACCAAGTAAGTGAAGCAAAAAAAACTAATCCCTATGTACAAAAACTAGAGCAATGCAATTGAATAAGTGGAAGAACAACCATAAAGTAGTGACAAACATCTACAACCAAACAATGTAGCAAAAATCATCACTACCATCAAAGAATAGAAGCCAATGACTGCCATAATTGTCAGCACCATCGATTGAAACACCAAACCCCAATGACACTAGATTTGAATCTAGGTTAACCATTGATAAAACATAGTCGCATTCACCAAAGCAAGAATGTAGATCAAGAAAAAATGAGGGATGCAATCATCAAACTCCCACACAGTGCCAAATGCATAAATATGCATACCACCATCATATTAGACAACCAACATAGAATAGAAAAAAACTAAGCAATTCTCCAAAGGTGTCACACTTGCTCACCCTAATCCTTCCCTAAAATTCAATGTCCTTAGAGCTACGCTCTCTTAGGGTAAAACCTAAACCTATAGTTTTAGCAAGAGGGAGGGAAAGAGCTTCCTTCGACTTGTTTTCCATTCACATCACCAAAATTTCACTTTGCAAACCATCAAATTTCACCCATAAGTTATACTATTTCACCTTACATATATTATTTTAGTCATGTAAATCTTGGCTTTGTAATCTATCAAATTTCATCCACAATTCCACATCACCACGATTTGATCTTATAACCCATCGATTTTCACCTACAAGTTCTACTAAAAGATACCTTTCATGTAATGTGTGAATCTTATAAATCTTGGCCTTGTCATCTATTAGAGTTCACCCACAAGTCCAAATTATTAATATTTAACCTATCAAGCAATCAAATTTCACCCATAAGTTATACTATCATACCTCACATATATTATCTAAATCATGTAAATCATGGCCTTGCAACTTATTAGATTTCACCCACAAGTCTACATTGCTAATATTTGACCTTTCAGCCCATTATATTTCACTCACAAGTTATACTACTACACCTTGCACGTAATATATGAGTCATATAAATCTGGTATTTACAATATATCAAATTTCACCACAAGTCCATGCTATCAAGATTTGACCTTGCAACCTATAAGATTTCACCCATAGGTTCTACTTTTGAATCATGTAAATCTTGGCCTACAATCTATTAAATTTCATGGGCTTGAGCAAAATATAATAGTGTGTCCCATTTTTTAACATAAAAGAAGCCACAAACATTTCCAATCTTTTTACTAAAATACTTAAATTTGGTTGGTTAAAATTTATAATAAATAAATATTTTAGTTTTTATATGCAAATATGAAGTACATCCACATTTTTCTAAAAAAATTAACATCTAAATTAAATAATTTTTGAAACTTATTTTTTAATTATTGATTAGATGCCAATCTAACATAATGCCATACTTTGACAATTGAATCAAAAATCCACTTCACTAATATTTGACCTTACAACCCATCTGATTTCACTCACTCACCATGCATGTAATACTTAAAACATATAAATCTTGGCCTTATACTCTATCATCACCCAAAAAGAAATTATTATAATAATTATTCTTACATATGAAAAGATTCTCAGATCTTTAAAATGTGTTTAATACTTTAAAAACAATATATTTAATATTCATGTGGTTCATGCTGTAAAACTATAGTTTGTAACGTTTAAATTAATTTATATTGGCAAAATAAAATAAAAACAAGGGCCGTGTAGTTGTTAGCCCCACCTTTGTATTGTTAATTATTTAAAATTGAGTTTGCATATAATTTTTTAGATGATTTTCACACTAACTAATGGTTTTGTTGTCGCTATCAGTATTCAGGTGTTTGAAATAACTACTAATAATCCTTTTGTGGATTTTTGGTCATTTGGTGTAATTATTTCTTATATGGCCATGGTGATTCCACTTGGATTTGTTCTGGTTATTTTGTAAAACTTTGTGTTTTTTAATATAGGGCAAGGGACCCATTGAACCCTGGTATTGATCCAAAAATAATATGCAAAAATTAATAATTATAAATAGAGAAAAGAGTTTTTTTTATAAATTTATAATGCAAACTCACTGAATATAACTTATGAAATACCTATTATTTAATAAATTACATATCAATCAACAAATAAGAATTATTTTAGATCTATACATAATAAACAACTAACTTTATTATGCATGGGATGTATGTGGCGTGATGGTAAGAGCGACATGGGGAGGTTGTGGGGTTTGGTCAATCATATACATTTAAATATGTAAATTTGACTATATATTTGATATTGTTATTGTGCTAAAAACTGTGATGAACTAATATCTGTTACGCTGATGTGTGATTCACTTCATTTAATGCAATGTTGAAATTATATGTTATTTGTATTTAACTATGCAGATTTGATGATGTGTTTTTATATCATTATTGTGCTAAAAATAGTGATAGACTAACATTTTTAGTTTGGCATGTGATTTATTTCATTTGATGTAATGCTGAAATTTTATGTTTTCATAGGTATTTGACTTAATTTAAGTATTTTAATAGTATACCATGTTGATTTGATATCTTATTTATGTTAATTATTCTTCTATTATTATGAGATGGTTGTAGGATAAATATTCATCAAATTGGAAGGAGAACATCATCAAAGATAAGAGAATAGATGTGGAATCTAGTTATTAGATGGAGAAACAGATGTGAATTGGTAACAACACATAGGATAGTTGACCTACATGCCTTGCTTAGGGTGAACATCTAGGAAGCATATAGGTTTGTATTTTTTCTATACTTTGTCTTTTATTTTTTGGGTCAGCGATTGATTATCATTATTTAAAAGACTATTACTCCTTACACTTTGTCCACATGCAATGCCCTTTTTTAAAAAACTAAAAATAGTAATTTTACTCTAAAATTCAAAAAATCATCAAAAGGAGAAAATTATGGAAGCAGTCATAATTATAAGAGAACTCTTGCCATCATTTTGCTCTTCTTTGGCTTCCCACCAAGATCTCCCAAGATCTTCAAATATATTTTTCAAAGATTTTAGATTGGTTGTTGATTTACTTGATAATGGATAGCTTCAAGATTTTAAATGAGCATGGATAGGTTAATGGCTTTGTGGATGCAATGATATATGTATACTAGAGAATATGAAGGCTGATAAAGCTTATGTGTATGCTCAGTTAGTTCAAAGGCTTTTGAGTATTGTTATTTATAGGGTGATGGAGGAGGGTTTAAATGAATTTTAAATTTATTTAGAACTCTCTAGTTTAGAATATTCTAGAGAGTTAGAGAAGTCTCTAGAATTTGGAGGCTTCTAGATTAAATTAGTGGTTAATAGGGATTAGTTAGGGGGTTTAAGGATGTTTAAGGTTCTAGGTGTGTAGGAAAGGCTAGGGATAGGTTGGCTAGAGGGTAGGTATAATATATATAAATTTTAAATTAGTAAGTGGATCAAGTGGTTAATTAATGAGGTGAGATTAGTGATTAGATGGGGTGTTAGTGGGATAATGAGGGGATTAATATGCCATAGGGGTATAGAAAGGTTAGTATGATATAGGAAAAATGAAGGGGGATGTTAGATTAATGATTAGGAGGGGTGATATTAGGACAAAATTATAAGAGATAAATGAAATTATATGAGAGAAGTGAAATTATTATTGATTAATAGTAATATTGGTAACAATAAATAAAGTGAGAAAATTTAGATGTATACAATTATCATTTCATGTATCACTTGCAATCGTTATATTCTTTCATAAAAAGTCATTAAATCAATGACAAAATTAACCTATATGAACATGCTCTTTGAAAGGAAGATCATATGACTCTTAGTAATCTTGTGATAATATTTCGAATAATTAATCAAACTCTCTATAGTTCAAAATTTGATTTCTACTTAGATTTCAATTTCATGTACCAAAGAATAAATTATACATATATGTGGGGTATACATATGAGTATAGAGATAATTTTTTTGAAGTTTTATAATAACAATGTTATAAAATTTTAATTATATATTTAATAATTGAAAAAAATATAAGAATTAAAAATCATTAAACGTGACAAGTTTCAACAATGTTGGAACCTCCAGGGATAAATTTGGATGAAACATTGGCTATGAATAGTCACTTCCCTAGAAAACATGTTAGAACTTTATAATTTCCATAATTTCAAATAAATTGGGTGAAAGGATAGACTTTCATATGCACAAAACATTAATGTTTTTTTAAGCTACGTTACTTGAAAATAAATATGTATGATTAATATTAATATACACCCCCAAACTATTCACAATAGATATTGGCTTCTACCCAACTCAAAAGCATGGGAACATAATCTATGGCAGTGGATCCATGTTGGATGGGAATATCTATCCATCCCATCTATTCAAGTACAAGATATCCTATTCATGGATGAAATTTTATGTGTGAGCAAATTACAGTGTAGTTATCCTTTTTGGTACAATCAATATTAAATATAATTTTATAATTGTCAAATTATATGCATTTAAACTTGGTAATAAATAGGATAGAATATTCCTCAATTACATCTAAGAATATATCATTATTTAAAGTTCAAAATTTATAAAAAGTTTGTATTTTTTATGATTATATTTAAAATCATTTAATTCACTGAAAAAAATCAAGATATTTCAAAAATAAAACCTATAATTAAACAAGAATAATATTATCATTAAAAAAATCCAGACATAATAATTTTGATAATAAATTCTAATCCTAAAATTATACATAGCATGTTGTAACCCAAAAAAACAACACTTATGTAATGTCCCACAATTGATAAATTCTTTTAATTATAATTCTTTTAACTTTTTCCTTCATTTTTTTTTCTGAAGTGCATGATTGATAAGGATAACCAAACAGAAGGCATTGGATCACAATCTGATAGTGTGCAACTTATGGATAATGGGCATGCCAATACAAAATAAAATAAAATTGCAAATCAATCAATCCGATCCGTTTCCTTCATACTCCGCAAATGGTGTCCACCACCGACAAGAAAATACCACACTTGATTTTAGAAGCACCGGATCTTTTTCGGGGGCCCAAAAATGTACAGCAATTATTAGTGTAAAACAATTCTCAGGCCAATATAATAAATCCCTGCATTTTATATATCCACGCCATGATATCATCTTCGCGTATATCTGCCAATCATGTGGACTATAAAAGCCTCAATATTACAACTAATCTTTTATAAACTAATGCCTTGGACGTATACACGTTTATTGTAATATGCATTCCACGCTCTGCGACACTGTTCTTGGACGTATATACATTGATTGTAATATGCATTCCACGCTTCGCGACACTGTTCTTGGACGTATATACATGGACTGTAAAAAGCATTCCACGCTCCGCGACGGTATTCTACGTAAGCTTTTTATTGGATGAAAACTATATTCATTACGTGCTGCATGCTTACTAATTTCATATTTATCTTTTCACTTGGGCTGAAGCTGTTGGTATATTGAAGAACAAAATAAGTATATTGAAGAATAAAATATTGTATTTTTATTAAATGTGTTCATATAGGTTTAAAAGTGTTAAATATGTAATTTTAATTGTTGACTCTTTCAATTCACAACTTAATTTTTTAAATTATATTTCACATAATTTTTATATTAAGGATTTAATATCATTCATAATAAGATATGTTTATTCATAATAAAATATGTTTATAAAAGTATTAATTTATTTTGTAATAAATTAATTTACATTTTATGTTTTCTAATTAAATATGTAAAATGAAAATAGTAAATTAATGATATATTTATTTAATTGGTTGATATTTTACATATAATATTTACACATCATATAATATATTTATCGAATTTTAAATATAAGCTATATGAAATATTAAGTCATTTTCTTTAACTGTTGTTATTGTGTGTAATATTTCTATTGGTTTCTATTTATTTGAGAGTTTGAAATTTTTTAATTTATATTTTATTTTAGACATGTTGAAATAGAGATAAAGTTACATTTTGAATTAATTTAAAATAAAAAGTTTGAAATTTATTAAAAAAGTGTTATCCAATACTTTTTTTTTCCCAAATCGATGCCAAGGTTTTAAAGGGTCTTTGTCCCATAAAAACATATCATTCAAAAGAACCCCATTGGTCTGGCTTAACAATCAACATTATTAAGGCATATAACCTTTCAAAACTGATAAAATTTTCAAAAGTTTTAGATAAAAACTTTAGCCAATATATAAAACGGACACCAAAATACAAAACAACTACAGAGGACTATCTCCTTCCTTACTACAATGAAATTTACCAAAATACTAGAATTAATCCAAAATGATCAAATCGACCACCTTACCATCACTTAACAACAATTTGCTCGATGTTGGAAACTTATCTTTCTTCTTAAAACTGGTAGTAGGCACATCCCTAGTCTTTAACTTCTAAAACTGAGCCAACCACCACCAATTCATGCCCTGTCTGAGAGCCCTCGACCTTTCGCGATTGTAAAAAAATTAGTCTCCTTTGACTGCTCCCTGAATCCTTCAAAAGCTTACTTTTCCCTTTCCACCAAGGCAGTTCCTTGAAGACACCCCTTGAAACTCCTTTGGCAAGCCATTTTATTACTTGCACCCATTCTGGGTTCCTCCTCTGCGAACACTATTCTTCCATATGGAGAATTGGCTTTAAAAGATCCCAAATTTCAAGCATAACAATACCTCTTTTCTCTTCTTTCTTCTGATCACCAAAGCACATCTCCTCTATTTCCTGCATGAAATTTACCAGAGCCAAAAATATAGTTTCTAAATCATGAAAGAAGGATAGAGGAATGAAACCCATGTTATCCTTACCTGAAAATGGTAGAGTTGGGAAAGGATCTAGAAGAAGGGTGTTGATTTCCATCATGATTGCCACTCTATGTTTTGGCCAGATGAAGAAATCAACCAACAATTTAATCTACTCTCTATCTACCATTACTATGCAAAGGTTGCTAGCAAACAACGATGCAAGGTCTAAATTATATGCATTCATCTATTCACCACCAACAGCTCCACCCCCAAAACTTTCTCAATGGCCTCTACAACTTCTACCATGGGTATCTAAAAAACATTAAAGAGATTCATTTTGGAGATGTTACCTAATAATTCCATCTCTCGAGCTTTTGCTTTGCCAAAGATCAAAGGCCAACCAATCAATTCCATGTAATTATACTCCATGTTGACATCGCAAAGCAACTACAAACCCAGGCCCCAAAACCACCTTCCACACCCATATCAAAAAAATCCTTCACCTGAGCATTAGGCACAAAAATATATCATAAATGATAAATTCACATGATTGCCTTTAATAGAGTCAATTATGAAACATACAACACCTATTCGCCAATACAATTGCCGAAAAGTAACCCACCACCGTTACCAACCATGAAAAAAAACCTCACTAATGCAAATAAAAGATTACCACCTTTTATTTGTATTATTATTATTATTATATTAATTAATTATTAAAAATAATTAAAAAATTAAGATTACAAGTCAATCCCAATTGAAAGAGAGAAGGCATGCAGGCCCACACCCAATTGAATTTGTTGCAGAACCAAATCCAACACCAATTTGCAAAGGAGCAATTGAATAATAGATGGTCAGTTGTTTCATCCACTTTATCACACATGTAACATCTAGATGCCCCAATAAACCTAATCTTCTTCAAATGATCTTGTGTGAGCAAATGATTATGCACTACCAAGCAAGCAAAGGCCCCTACTTTTTGTAATCCTTCCTTACTCCAATAGAGAAGACTCACCCATCCTAAAGAATCACCCTTTGCTTCAGCCATCTGATAACCTTATCTAACTAAATATGAACCCATTTTTTCACCAATCAAATGAAGTTGAACTTCCTTATTTTTGAAACAAACTTCCTAAGAAAAAGCCTCCTCCCATGGGATAAGAATATCTATCAAACTTTTCCATTTATAATCTACTCTTCTTGAATTATGATCAAAATACACTCTTTCAATTTTGATCCCCATAGATTTTCTAAAAGATCTTTGATCTAAGTTATAGCAAATTCCTCTGTCAACAGTCGATGAATATTCCAAGAATCTTGCCAAAATTTTGCCTTCCTTTCGGTATTAACAATCCATGAAACATGTAGCACTATAATTGATCTACATATCAACATGAAGTTCCACACATGGGATCCTCTGGAAGGATTCATAACTGACACCATATGTTCTGAGGATTTTGAATTAAGATACTTAGCTCATAAAAGTTTGTACCAAAATCTTTCTTATTCAGAGAGCATTTTCCATACCAATTTATCCCCCAAATCTAGCTTTTGAAGATGAAAATCCTTTATACCTACTCCACCTTTCATTTTCCTCCTACAAACTCTCTCCCATTTCATCAACAAAATTTTCTTATCTTCACCACAACCTTGCCATAGAAAATCCTTCATAATCTTATTCATAGAACTTATAACTTGATCCAAAGGATGCAATACAAAAAGGTAATAGGTTGGAAGAGCACTTAGAACAACTTTAATCAAAGTTATCCTACTAGCGAAGGATAACCATTTTCCTTTCCAGCTACTCAGATGAGCCTTAAATCTTTCAAGTAGATCTTTCTAGATACCAACAAAACAAACTCCATTGAATAGAGGAACCCCCAAATATTTGTTTGGAAGCTTCCCAATCTTGAAACCTAAGATCCTACTTAAATTGACCACTATCATAGGAAAATAATTGATAAAATATATTTCAGACTTACCTTCATTAACTCTTTGACCATAAGCTTCTTCATAAATTTTTAAAATTCTTTCAAACTCCAATGCTTCCTCAACCACATAATTTCCAAAAATAAAAGTATCATCTAAAAATTGATGATGCGTGAGGGTTTCAAAATTATCCATAATTGAAGGCCTTACAACTTTCCTCTTTTTTGAGCCTTGTGCACTGCTCTTCCCAAAGCTTCTAAGATCAAAATGAAAAGGAAAGGGGATAGGGGATCCCCTTTCCAAAAAAAACTTGAAATAGAGAAAAACCCAGACATGCATCTACTAACTAACACTAAAAATTTAGGATTTTAAACATAGTTGAACACCCACTCACACCAATCTTTGCTAAATCCAAACTTCAATAGTGTCTTGAATAAAAATCTTCAATTCACCCTATCATAAGCTTTACTTATATCCAATTTTATCAACATACCTTTTTGATGATTGTGAATCAGTGAATGCATAATTTCATGAGCTACAATGCCTTCTCAAATACTCCTACCCAACACAAAGCCCATTTTCTCACTAGATATCAATTTCTCAAGAAAAGGTTTCATTTTCACAACAATGGCTTTTGAAATAATCTTATACATTGTGTTACAAAGAACTACTAGTTTAAAATCCAAGAAATAAGACTGGGATTCACCTTTTGGGAACAATGATAAAAACATCATGTTCAAATTTGGGACCACTTTCTTCTTCATTCTAGATTCTTCCACTATCTCCCAAACATCAGTACCCACCACATCCTAGAAGAATTGAAAGAAAGCTGTAGGGAAACTATCAAGATCAAGGGCCTTATCCTTAGCCATTGAAAAAATGACCCTTTTTATTTATTCCAATGAAAAGGGGGCCAATAACTTTTCATTAATACCTTGTGTAATTCCTTATGGGATGAGATGAAAAAAATTATTTTGCACACTTTTATTTGAAAATTCTTCATCATTTACCAATGTTTGAATGTAATGGTCAACTTCATTTTTAATAGCTTTTGGAGCTCCCAAGACCACCCCCTGGCTAGATCGGATGTGAGCAATCTTGGTTACCTTTCTTTTATATTTTACTGATAAATGAAAAAATGCTGAATAATAATCCCCTTCCTTAAGCCAATTCTCCCTCAATTTCTGTTTCTAATATATTTCTTCTCTGTAAAAAATTTCCTCATAATCACTAACAAAAGTCTTTTCAAGATTAAAAGATTCAACATTCACCACCCATTTAAAAATTATATCATTTAGCTTATACAACTCAGATTCGATCCTTATTTTTTCTTGAAAAATATTCTTAAAACGCTTGTGGTTCCAAACCTTGAGCTTTCCTTTCAAAATTTTCAATCTCTTACTCATATAAAAAATTTTGGATCTTGGAGGAACCAGACATTGAGCCCACCATTTCTTAACACTGTCAAATAAATATGGATCATAAATCCATATCATTTCAAACTTGAACAGGTATCTTTCAGGGGGGAATCATAAACAAATTTTAGTGAAATAGGCCAACGATCTAACCCAATTTATGGTAAAACCCAACAATCCAATTTTATATTGCTTTGATTCCATAAGGAAGAAATCAAAAATCTATCCAATCTCTTGAGAATATTTTCCATTCCTAGATGTCTATTGTTCCAAGTGAACCATCCTGAATTTGGTTTCTACAAACAAACCAAAGTCCTGAATAACTTGAGAATCTGAAAACACTCTTCCTTGCTTATTTTTGAGGCTCAAAATAACATTAAAATCTCCCCTAATAGAATATTATCCATCTGAAAATCCTTTAAAAATAATCAAATTTCTACCCAAAGAATATTTTTTAGAGAAGCTAGGTAAGTGCACAGATTTGGGGGACAAAAAGGGGCTTACTTGTGGACATGATTTTCGTGAAATTTTATAAATTTGAAATTCTATAGATAATTTGAGATATCTACACTCCAAATTTTAAGATAGTGTAAGAACATGAAATGTAGCATTTTGAGTCTAGTTTCCAAAACACTATTTTTTTAAAAAAAATGGTTAAGTATAACTAGGTCAAACATCTAAAATTTGAAGAGAAACTCTTTTTTTTTCAAAAAATATACTAGATAGACAGTCGTGCAGTGCACCATTTTTTTAGAAGCATTTAACATTCATTGAAACCCTTTGGAGAAAATTTAGATAAGATATTATAATTTGTGACTTATATTTCTTTATATTTTTTCAATGAGTACTTTTTTTAATGAATTTTATAAGTAAATAGATCTTGAAAATTGATTAAAAAAAATGGATGTTCATTCATGCGATGCACCTAACTACCTAAAAAAAAATTGAAATTTTTTTTTAAAAATGTGCATAGAATTAGGCCTAGTTTGTGACCATATAACTTATTTTTCACTTAGATAAATGAAAGAAAAATTGCATGAACATGTATAGGCATGTAGTGGCCTAAAAAAGGTATAGCTAAAAATCAACGTAGTTTAAAACTTTAAATTAGTTCAAAATTTATAAAAAAATCATATTTTTGGAAAGAGAAGAGCATGCTTATCATGATGGTATTAAGTTTTTGAATTTTTATGATGAAATTCTTAGCATATTTGGCAATCAAAGATGTTTTTTTTTTAAAATCATAAATCTCAAAACTTGGTTGTACATTGACAGTCTAACCTTTGGCTCAGGAATCCAAGACATTGTCAAGCCAAAAGATGTGGGAATTGAATTTAAATTCAAATATCAAGACTACGTTAATGTATAATGCGATCACGTTAATAGATAACATGATCATGTTAATAAATAATGTGATCATTTTATTTTACAAATAATAACGTAATCACATTACTATTATTTTGCACATTAAAGTAATGAACATGTAGATGGAGTAAATGTTGGTTAACAGGTAACATGATCAGATTATTAATAATGCAATCATGTTAAAGATAATACAATCATTCCACTATTATTTTTCACATAAAATCATGTGGGAGTTTACATTTATATTGTTACATTTATTTTATTATACTTTAAATTTATTTTAGTAAATATAATAAATTAGGGTCACTCTACATCTGATAGAGTTGGTCTCATAGCTACATGTCTTATGATGTGGAAAATAGTTTTTCAAAATTCAATCTGATCAGTACTTAGGCATTTTCAGGGTCTAGGTATTAAACCTAAGGATTTTAGTACATAAATTTTGCAAATAATATCCATTTTTAGTAAACATATAGTCATTTTAAAGGCTTTTATGCATTTTCAATTGATTATTGGTATTTATAAGAGTCCTAGGATTGTCAAAATTAAAGTTTGAAAATTACTCACTTTAAACTTGATCCAAAGTGGTGTGATTAAGGTAGTGTAGGTCATATTGATGACCTGCACACATCAAACAACCACTTTGTGTTAATTTCACTAGTTCATCATCCCTCCCTCATCCTTGATCACTTCTTACTCATCCCTCATTACCCCTAATCACTCTCTCATCATTCCTTATTGTCCCTAATCACTCCATCATTATCCCTAATCATTCCTCATTGTCCTTGAGGGTTAATGAGGAATGATTAGGGATAATGATGGAGTGATTAGGGATAATAAGGAATGATGAGAGAGTGATTAGGGGTAATGAGTTATGTGATTAGGGAGAATGAATAATGATGAGAGAGTGATTAGGGGTAATGAGGCATGAGTAGGAAGTGATCAGAGATGATGAATAAATGAAATTAACACAAAGTGGTTGTTTGATATGTGAAGGTCATCAATGTGACCTATGCTACCCCAATCACACCACTTTGATTCAATTTCAAACTCAGTGGTTTTCAAATTTCAATTTTGACAAAATTAAGACTCTTAAAAATGTTAAGAATCGATTTGGAAGGCACAAACACCTAAAAAATGACTATATGTTTCCCAAAAATGGACATAAATTGTAAAAATTGTCATGAAATCCCTAGGTTCAATACTTAGACCCTGAAAATGTCTAAGGACTGACTAGATTAGATTTTGAAAAACTACTTTTCATATCATAAGGCATGTAATTGTGATACCAACTCTATCAAATGCAGAGTGATCATATTTTCTTATATTTACTAAAATAAATTTAAAGTATAAGTTTACATTTTATACTTGACATTTAGAGTAGTGAATATAAGCTTCTAGCCAAAGTTATCTTCATGTGCAACTCCCACATGATTTTATGTGAAAAATAATAGGAACATGATCATGTTATTTATAATGTGATCGTATTACCTATTAACCAACATTCACTCCATCTACATGTTCATTTATTTAATATGTAAAACAATAGTAACATAATCACATTATTATTTTTACAATAACAAGATCACGTTATCTATTAATATGATCATGTTATACATTAATATGATTATGTTATAGCTCAGTAATTATCAATAAATAATTTAAATAATGCAATCACATTACCTAAAATGTCCACAAAATTATCCCCTAATTATGTACACTTACCATGCTCCATGTGGCCCATAAATATTAAACAAAAGAAACTACAAATCTGATTAAAAACTAGATATGCTGCCCACTTGCCAATTTTGACTAGAATCCAAAAATTCTAATTTAGAAGAAAAGGGTGATCAAAGGATGTCCAAACCACCAGACATTGAAATTTCTTCCATAAACACTCCAAGCCAATAGAGCCCAAATGATCTCAAAAAACCTTCTGATTATTCCTTATTCAATTTGGTTTTTTATAACAATAAAATATATGGCTTCTCTACACTAATTAGATCCTTAATAAAGCATATTTTTTTAGGGTCATTCAACCCCCTAACATTTCAACATATTACCTTCATGATTCTAGAGGATGGAATTCCAACTCCTGCTTTGCAACATCCAAAAAGTCTTCTAAAGTGCAATGTTTTCCTACTAGGACTTCTCCTGTAATGAGATCTTTTTTAGACTTCCTTCCCTAACCTTTTTTAGATCCCCAATGTAGATGAGATATTTTAATTTTAGAATAAGATATAGAGATAATTTCCTTATAATTTAGATCCCCTTCTGAATCTTCTTCTAGATCTACCTTAGAATCTGACCCCTCCTCATCGGAGCTAATAACCTCCTTAGTCACTTCCTCTGAAATAGCCAAACTATTACTGGACTCTGAATTCATCTATTTTTTTAGAACCATGATCTTATGAAGTGGGTTTCTTTTTTAATGAATTCAAATCTCTTAATCACTGAAGTTGGTGATATTACATCCGTTGTCCCTAATTTAACAAGCAATTTTTTTGTTTCCTTAATCTTTTGAGATTGAGCTTTCTAAGCCTCCTCATCCTCCTTACTTTTATCTACCTTTTGCTTCAAGCCCTTTTGACCCCTCTTTCTCCCTTTTTGATCCTTCTTTGATTTCCATTAAGGCACCATCTTAACTGATTTGGTTTGAAGATAACTCCTACTTTTATTATATAACTTCTGTATATGGCTTGGTTCGTGACATTTGTAACATCTTAAAAGGATATTTTCCACATCAATTCTCTGATTCTAGACTCAACACTCTATCTTGATCATCTCAAATTCTAGAATAACTTGATCCAAATCAAGAGTTACCCTAACATGAGCATAAGATACTCTTCCACCTTTGATCAAGGATTCATCCACTTCCAATACTAGGCCCACCAATCCTCCCAAGGTATCCAAATAATCTTAGCTCTAATATTCTAATAGTAGACCATAGAATCTTATGCACACTGGATAACTACCCTTCCTAGATGTTAAAATTAGGGCTCCAATTTTGAATCCATAGACCCATTCCATTAAAAGACCAGGGTTTATTTATGAATACCTTTTCTTTCTCTTCTTTGGAATTCAAAGACCATAATAAAAAAATGTTTGGTAAAAATCTCACCACCACCGATGAACCCTAATACTCCTTGGTCTAGAGTTCAACTATGCCCATCGTTGGCCATTTTCCCACACATTTGCAAATTAGGGAATAAATTGACAATTGTTAAATTTTTGAGATAAAAGGATCTAAAATTTATTCCAAAACCATAGCTTCCCCAATCTTAACCCCATCCCCAAAATATTCCACATTATAATCCATAGGAATTTCCAGAGACTGATCACCTCCAAACACCTTCTTTACGTTATCTAAAATATCTATCTCAACATCTACTAATTTATTATTAACAACTGAGGATTTCAAATTACTCTCAATCTTCTCTAAGTTTTGCTCTTGACTCCCTTCTAGTTTACCTTTTCAATTGGTGCATATTTTGCTCAAGTTTTCTTCTTCATCCCTCCATTCTCTATCTTCTTCAATAACTTCCACCAAAACTTTCCTACAATCATTGTTGCTAAGATTACCCACATTTTTGCCTCCCAGAGTAGAGGATTTGAGGCTTTGCAAGGGGATAGTCTTAGGCTGCAACACTACAATCCTGCTTTTTGCTCATTGTCCTCCCCTTTCATGTTCCTTCTCCTTTGCACCCTCCTCTTACTCCCTTAATCTCACCATCACTCAATCTAAAATTATTCTTAATAAGTGTTTTCCAATACTTAAAGAATATAAAATATGTTATTTATTAGTATACTATTTGTTGAGAATTGGAAATATTATGATATAATTGGCTATTATAAAGTAAAAGCTAAACAACTAATATATAGTAGTATGATAATTATCAAACAGTACCATGACAATTATTAGGTAGTATTATTTTAATTATAAAATATCATGTGTTCAAAACTCATTTCAATCATTGGTACATATTTACCTATTGATAGTTAGTTCTTATCCTTACCATAATCTGATATGGTGAAGTTTTTAAATTATGACTACTTTAAAATATGAAGATCTTATCTATTTTTATATTTGAATCAAATAAAACAAAAATATTTTATATTTATTTTTAATCAAAAGAAAACCTCAATAATTATTTAAAGATTCTACCATATTTTAAGAAGAGATGCTTATATGTGCCCAAAAATTAGTTGAATTTGGATTTTATGATTCCATACAATATCACCAATACTAAATAATTTTAAGTTCTCATGAGAGGTCCCATTTATATACATAGTATAACTTTTTTTAAACTTTAGACTTGGTAAATCCCATGAGGGACTTGAATCTCAATTACATACTTGTGCCATGCTTGCTAAAACCATAATTGTAGAATGTGTTACTCTCTCTTTTTTTATTTTCATTTGAATAATTTTTCACTTAAATAATTATTTATTAATTAATTAATAATTCTATTTCATTTAGATATAAGTGGCTTATCTATTTATTTAATAGGATCAATTAGGGAGACAACTATAATGCCCCATAATCAATCCATTTTATTGGTGATCTCCCTTCACCATTTTTCAGGATTATATTGTATAAAGTATTTTAATGTATATTCATTTTATGAATGTAAAATTAAAATACATAAATTTTGTAATGGACATTTTGGTTATTAGTTCCTGTTAATTTATAATTAATGGATTCATTTTTTAATTAGTTATTTTTTATTTAACTAATCAAAAAAATTGAAATAATATTATGTTAACAATTATAAAAAATTATTAAATCTTGAATTAGTTTAAAAATATTCTCTAGGTGTTATTTAAGCATACTCCTCTACATTAAATGCAACATTAATTTGAAAAAATAATATTAATTTAATTTAATGACATGTACAAACATTTAATTCATAATAATTATTACTTTAGTTAGGAAAAGACAACCTATTTATAGAACGTAACATGTGGCCATAGATCCAACTGTATCTCTTAAATCCACACCCCTAATCCTTCCAGTAGTATATTAAACCATACCAAGAAGTCACTCATTTACTTGGACAAGGATGAATTGCAACACAACTCATTTATTTTATTTCTAGCAACAAATTCCTTCCACCCATCAAGAAGAGAATTTAATTCTTCAAAGATCTTAATTGATCACTCTAGATGGAGGAAACTAAATTTATAATTTAAATTAAATTGTATACCATTATAATTATGGGAAAGAAAATTTAAAATAGTTAATCCAAAGTGGGTTACATGCAGATGAGAAAGAGAAGTGCACATAAGACAAGATGGCAGATTACTAGGACATCAAAACAATAAAAGGAAGGTGATTATCATCCATGGAAAGGGGAGGTTCAAGGTGTCTTTTCCCTATGATTATGGGAAGGTATAAATTTATTCCTTCATTGGATGATGTTTCCAACACCAATACGTTTCAACAAATTTAATAATTACATAAACTAAATTAATAAATTTTTAATATTATTGTAATACATAATTTAAAAAATAAAAAACACTAACAATCCATGCAAATCGAGTCACATTTTCAAATTAAGATAAATAAAATCCTTATCTACATGAACATGATAAATGTACCTCACCAATTGACTTATAACATTAATTTTGTCTTTTCATTTTACCTTGCTATAATCCTTTCCCTAAGAACCCACTACCAAAATGGAGTAGTAAATCTTAAGAAAAACAAATAATAGATCAAAATAAATCAAAAAATGTGGCACCATGAGAAGTCCATCCATTCTCAAAAACCACTTTTATTTATTCAATTTTATCATTTTTTGGGTGCTTTTATTAATGTACAATATCTAAATTATGTACTTGAAGGCTTTAAGGACAACTCTTAATTAAATTATTTTTAATTTGTTTATATCTTAGTTAGATTGAATTCAATCAAAATCTATGTGGGATTTATGAATTTTGTAGGCATAATACATGTTTATTATTAATGTGAATATATTGTAACACAAATAAAATTTGTTCTATTAAAAAATTTCTTCACGGGATGCACAATTATGTTTTTTTTATGGCCCTCTACCAAATAATTTTAAAATATTTAGCAATGTGAATTGAAATAAAATCTCCATATCAATACAACAAAATCTAGTAGTAATACTCATAAGAAAATAATATATTGTCCATGCTAGGTTAAAATATTATTAGCATATACTAAAACACTAATTTTGTATTCAGTTACTAATAAATATAATTAATGCTAGGAAATTTAAGTATACAGTACAATTTATACAATCTAGTTAAGAGAGCTACCACTTGTTAAATACATGTCCACAAACTAGATTTAATTAATTTAATTCTATGAAATTAAATATAAAGTATTTACTGGTAAGATTAGTCATGTTGAAATTCTTATACTTGTAGACAAATACTGATCCATAAATAATTTTCAATATAAATGTAGGAATTAGCTACTATGTATTTCTTGTTATATTCTAAAAACACACAAGTGAAGTACTAAATTGATGGATAATAATAATAAATTGGAAATGTTAATTTAATTTTATCACTCTCACACATAATATTTAGTCATCATGATTTACATATAGATCCTTGACTTGATTAATTTATAAAGGTAATTTACTATTAATGAACATAGGGCACATATAGATCACATTTGATTTGATGTGTGATTTAAATCATTATTAATTATGGTTTTATTTTGATATAGAGGATTTTTTTCTTCCATAGCTATCTATTGAGCCATTTGATAATTTGGTATTTTTGGTGGGTTTATATGGGGTTTCATCATTATTTTGTTTTAAAATAAAGTGGGTAGAGTGAAATTTAATAATTATTTAGTTTTATTTCGTAGTTATTTTGTCCAATTATTTTTTCTAAACGATATTTTTCAAATTGGAAAATTACTAAGAATAATATTATATAACTAGTACATCACCTTATTAAAGTTGTAACTCTTAAATTACAAATGATAATTCTAAATTGTTATATATATTAAAATATGACAAAATAAATAAAATTTGATTGCTATAGAAGTTATGTTGATGCAACACTTTAAAGACATTTTTAGATCAAAATATTGTGAAAGGTCTCAAAAAAATACATTTTTTAAAAAACTGAATTTTAAATTTTAATGAGTTCTATAACATGAAAAGCCTGTCAAACTTTTTGGATGAACACTTACCATACAGCTCTTCACATTCCAAGTTAAATCATATCATATTTTACTATTAGATTATTCACTTTCTATCAAAGAAATATATATTCTTATAAGACAAAATGAATGTTTACATGAAATATCCCAAAAGAATACACAAAATTATATACACTCTATTCCCTCCAACAATTATCACCATACAGATCTTCACATTCCAAATTAAATCATATCACGTTTTATTGTTAGATTATTCACTTTCTATCAAAGAAATATATATGCTTACAAGACAAAATGAATGTTTACATGAAATATCCCAAAAGAATAGACAAAATTATATACACTCTATTCCCTCCAACAATTATCGAGGGTAAACACGATATTTGCAAAATTATAAATGACCTTTTAGGATCAAAATTTTGAAAAAGGGTTGGCATAAAGTATCATTCAAATTCCACACTGGTTAAATAGTTTTAATTTGGCATACGTCGAGATAATAAAAAGAGAAAGACAATTTAGAATATTAAAATAGTTTCCAAACAACTTGATACTCGTGCATTTCAGACCACTTTCTTCTCTTGTTTACTCATCATCCGCTGGTTATTAAGTTTGATATTAATTTAATATATTATAATTTATGTCAATAAATTAATGTTATAATCGAAGTGACTCTTTTATTGATAATGATTGATTAGTTAAGTGTGTTTCCTTTTTTAGCTATTGTCCCCTTCTCTATAATTTTATAGGTCCTTTTCTCTAATTTTTTTTATAATGCATGTTTATTTTTCATACTTTTGTAATCTTAAGAATTATTTATATATTTTATTATTATAAATATAATTATTTTATAAAATAAATAAAGATGAAGGTTTTAAAAGGAGTTCATAATTTAATATAATGTTATAAATTATTGATTATGAAAAGTATCATCAAATCAATGAAAGGATTTAACAATATTTAAGATATTGCAAAAGATAACATCAATATCAATGTCTAAAATAGAATCAATTAACAATAAGAAATTATAATCATCTAAATGTTTTGGATATAAAAAAAAATGAAGCAACCAAAGAAAATCAATTATAAGATAAACAACAAAAATACTTACTACAATGATAAACAAAACAATCAAGAAAAAAATAAGATAATGAAATTTGGGTGATTAACAATTAGCCGCGACCCCCCGCACCCCCCCCCCCCCCCCCCCCCCCCCCTCCCTCCCCCGCCCCATATTCTATTGAGATCCATCCTTCACCATGTCCTTTACATCAAAGCACAATCTTTCAGCATTTGATCTTCATCCTTTTTTCTTAACTATTGTGTCTAAAAGATAATTTGACATAACATTTGAAAAAGGGGATGGTTTAAACAGAGAAGAATAGAAAGAAACAACAATAGGGGAAAGATGAATCCTCTTAAAGTTCTCCCTCCTCAAGGATGAAGGTACAATATTTGGTGAGGAAGGAAGGAGAGAAGCCCTAGAGATATAGTAAAAGTTTCCATGGTTGTACCAGATGAATTCTTGATCAGGAGACCCATACTTTTTCCTCCAAACAAATTAATAAGAAAGGTGAAGACCCTTAGAGGAACACTCTTTGTCTCTATGTTAATTAAGGTTACAATGAAAACATCTGAATGGAAGTCATTTGAAGTTGAGAAATTGAGTCCAAGTTCCTCAAGAAGATGTTATTTTAACAAAGTGAAAGAGGATTTAGAGAGATCAACAATAGCACAAGCCCTTATGAATCTTCTTTCCAAAGAGTTGTCATCAAGTTTCACAAAGGACCCCACATGATCGATCAATAATTTAATGTGCTCCTCTTTTCTCAAAATATGTGTTGGAGTGTAAATTCTGATCCAAAGAGGAACAACAGAGATTTATGCCTTAATAGGATCAAATAAGGGTGACCAAGAACAAAAAATATCTCAAATTTTTTTAAAAATCAAGGTCCTAAGACTAAACAAAATCATGATCAGAGGATCTTTGGAAAATAACTTGGAAGAATCCAATGTTGAGCATCAAGAAGGAAGGAATGACGATGGAACACTAAATTGTAGAACTCTTTTTCTTTTTTTTTTTTTTTTTTTTTTCTTTTTTTTGTGTGTGTGTGTGTTTGTGTGTGTGTATTTCTTAATTGAAGAAGTTGATCAAAATTTTAATGTTTTTAGCATTGGGTGGAGATTGAAGCATCTAAAGTGAATTCGTCTATCATTAATCAAAGAAAAATATTGAAAAATAATAAAACCATTAATCAATATTATATATAATATTAGAATACATATAAGATTATATATATATATATATCTAATATTGATTAATGATTTTAATATTTTTCAATATTTTTTTTTGATTAATGATAGACGAATAATATTTATATATAGATTATATAATTAATGTTTAATATACAAAAATATCACACACACACACACACACACACACACACACACACACACACACACACACACACACACACACACACAACCATATACATATATATAAACACACGCGCGCATGCATGCGTACACACACACACACACACACACACACACACACACACACACACACACACACACACACACACACACACACACAGTTTCGATATTGATAAGAGGGGTTTAATAAAGTGAAGGAGTGTAAATTGAAAGTTAAACCTCACTTGGAACCCATAACTACTAACTTACCATTACTTATCACTATCAATGCCCAACTCATCTTGAAATATTTCACCTCATTGATGCTCTATAAGAACATATTTAAATGTTAAAATAATTTCATGTCAACTAATTGTGGAGGAAGAAAAATTAGGATTTAAATCACCATAAAATGCTTTAGTCTATGATGGCTTGCATTCTTCATAGAAAGAGATAACCTCTTTGCCTATACTCTATGTCAAAATTACAACTCCCTTGGTTTTGATCATGCAACATCTATATTGTCTAATTGAAGAGCCCAACATGTTGGGGTTGGTCCAACTGTGGGTGATCGGGTTTTATCTTGGTGATTGTAATGGAACAATTATTTTCGTTACAATGATGATGGAAAAATTAGAAGCAACCAAGAGAAATTTAGAATTTTAGATTTGGGATTTGGATAAAAAATTGAAGTGAACATGGGTACATAAAAGCTTGATATCAAGATCAAAGTTATAAACACTCCAACCATTTGTGATTATTTCTCTCAAACATTATCTAGGGTGATCAAACATGATGTGATGTGGTTGATGATAAATTATTTCCATATTGTACTTAAACATGATCTATGCCAACAATAATCATCATTCTAGTTCTAAACCTTCATGTGAAATATGGACATGTCATTAAACATTGCAAGTGTATATTCATGGGGTTCTTTGAGTCCATCGCCTTAAATGCCTTGCCATGGCTTCTCACCATTATTGACCAACTCACCTTGAAATATTTTACCACTTTCATGCTATGTAAGAATGTATTTGAATGTTAAAATAAGTTTGTGTAAAGTAATTATTTTCATTATAATGGTACTAGAAAAATTAGAAGAAATCAAGAAAAATTTGGGATTTTGGGTTTGGAATTTAGATAAAAAAAATTGAAGTGGATAGGGTGCATACAATCAATATCCAATTTATAAATGCTCAAACTATTTTTGACTATTTTTATCAACCATCTATAGGGGTTTGTTGAAGCTTATGAGACTCAAAAGCTTAGGATGTTGCCATGTGGTGACATCCCATGCATTCAAATCCTAAATGAAGTGGTAGATAGTCCAAGAAGTTGGGAGGCCAGATTAAATATGATCATTCCACATGGTAAAGCACAGAGAAGGCTATAAGCAAGTCATGATACTACTAAGCAATAACATCTTAGGGACCTTCCTGGGATGTTACTAGGGCTCACCTCTATGGAGATCTCCAAGGTCTCATAACATTGCATTGCCTTCTTTCCCATCCAATTGTGGGTGCCTTCATGATTCACTAAAAATGGAATTTTATGGTGGAAAATGTGACTATATGAGTTACATTGATGATGTGGCCCATGTACATTGATGAGAATTCCATTTTGTGTATTTATAAAATGTTGTTGGCAAAGGAAGAGGCCTCACTACTTCATTAGATGATGCCACCTCCTATCCTAATAGATTAACCTCTTCCCCATGTGACACATCACGTCGTAATGAAAATAGTTCTCCTTCTCTCCATCAAAACCACATAAATAAGACACCTTCCTAAATCTTTCCTCCACCATGGGGGCAAAGGCACTACTTTCGCACATCTATCTACTGCCATAAGTGGAAAAGGTAAGCATTTGACAAATATTTCCTCTCTCATAGGTGGTTTTTATTTTATTAAGGCTTCATTGACATTGAGAAAAGTTACAACCATCACAATCATCCTAATATTAGAGACATATAATAGAATATAAAGATTTTTGTGTTTTTCCAATTTAAAAAAATAATAGTAAATGTCAATGGACAATCGTTGTCACATATTTATAAGAAATTGGCAAACAAAAATATTTTATGAAAGGCAGCACCACATGTGGGGATTTGGGACCCATTTGTGTCACACTTAAAATTCACATTAAGTAATTAAAAAAAATAGTTACACTTATTTATTTAGAGACATCCACTTTCTATTAATTTAAATACTATCAAAATTTGATTTTATAGTTTATTATATTCTATTTATAAGTTTTATTATTAACCTTCATACGTAATTTGTGAATTATATAAAAATTAACCTTGCAATTTATCATATTTCAACTACAAGTCCACATCATTAATACTTATTATTGGAAACATATTTATTAATAATAAATAGCTAAATTATATAGTAAGGGTAGTTGGGTGATATTCATAATTTGATTGGATAAAATTCATTATGAAAATATTAAATCAAAACCAAATAGATCTCAAAGCTCCTTTGTTAGCTAGGCAGAACTAAGAAAGTGAAAAATAATGGCCCTCATAATTCATTTGTTGGTCGAGCAAAACCAAGCAAGTGAAATTAAAAAACTAACCCTTGTGTACAAACCCTATAGTAATGCAACTAAAGAAGTGGAAGAAAAACCACAAGGTAGTGATACACATCTACAACCAAATGATGTAGAAAAAATCATCACCGATATCAAATAATATAAGCCAATGATTGGCATAACTGTCATCACCACTTGCTAAGACACCAAACCCCAATGCCACTAGGGCTCTATCCAAGGTAACCACTAACAAACCATAGTTGCATTCACTAAAGAAAGAATGTAAATCGATAATAAATGAGGGATGCAATCATCAAAATCCCACATAGTTCCAAACGTATAAATATGGATGCCACCATCATAATAGACAACCAACATAGAATTGAAAAATAACCAAGCAATTCTACAGAGGTGTTAAAGTGCCTTGACCCTTCTTCCTTGACATTCAATGTCCCCAGAGATATGCTCTCTTTGGTTGAACCCTAAAGCTGTAGTTTTAATATGACGGAGGGTGAGAGCTTCCTTTGACTCATTTTCTATT
This sequence comes from Torreya grandis, assembly GCA_037957365.1. NCBI lineage: Eukaryota > Viridiplantae > Streptophyta > Pinopsida > Cupressales > Taxaceae > Torreya > Torreya grandis. The sequence goes on along the minus strand of JARHVA010000923.1, from coordinate 1,067,922 downwards.
CACATCACCAAGATTTGATTTTGCAACCCATCAAATTTCACCCATAAGTTATACTATTCCACCTTGCATATATTATTTTATTCATGTAAATCTTTGCTTTGTAATTTATCAAATTTCATCCATAATTCCACATCACCAATATTTGATCTTACAACCCATCAATTTTCACCTACAAGTTCTACTTTCACACCTTGCATGTAAAGTGCAAATGTTGTAAATCTTGACCTTGTAAATTATTAGATTGCACCCACAAGTCCACACTAACAATATTTGACATACCAAAAAATCAAATTTCACCTGTAAGTTTTATCATACCTCACATGTAATATCTAAATCATGCAAATCATGGCCTTGCAATTTATCATATTTCACCCACAAATCTACACCACCAATATTTGACCTTGCAACCCATTATATTTAACTCATAATTTGTATTAATACACCTTACATGTAATATCTTAGTCATATAAATTTAGGTCTTATAATTTATCATATTTCACCCACAAGTCCACACTATCAATATTTAACCTTGTAAACCTATCAAATTTCACTCATAAGTTCTAATTTTGAATCATGTAAATCTTAGCCTATAATCTATTAATTTCATGGGCTTGAGAAAAACATAATAGTGTGCCCAAATTTTTGGCATTAAAAAAGTCACAAAAATTTCCAATCTTTTTACTAACATACATGAGTTTTGTTAGCTAAAATTAATAAAACATAAATATTTTAGTTTATATATGCAAATATGGAGTACATCTACATTTTTTTAAAAATTAATATTTATTAAATATATTTTGATATTTATTTTTTAATTAGATGCCAATCTAACATAATACCATACTTTGACCATTAAATCACAAATCTGTATCACTAATATTTGACCTTACAACCCATCTGATTTCACCCACACACCATGCATGTAATACTTAAAATGTAGAAATCTTGGCCTTATATTCTATCATCACCCAGCAAGAAAATTATTATTATAATGATTCTTACATATGAAAAGATTCTCAAATCTTTAATATATGCTTAATGCTTTTGAAATAACATATTTAATGTTCATGTGATTTATGTTGTAAAAGTTATGGTAATTATATTTGTAACTTTCAAATTAATATATTGACAAAATAAAATAAAAATAAGGACCATGTAATGATTAGTCTCGCTTTTATATTGTAAATTATTTAAAATTGAATTTGCATGTAATTCTATAATGTAAATTTATTGCCTTAATAAATAATATGCAAAAATTAATTATTATAAATAGAGAAAAGAGTTTTCTTGTAAATTTATAATGTAAGCTCACTACCTATGACTTATAAAATGCCTATTATTTAATAAATTATATATCAATCAACAAATAATAATTGTTTTAGATCCATACATAATAAACAACTGACTTTATTATTCTTGGGATGTACATGGCAAGATGATAAGAGCAGCATAGGGAGGTTGTGGGGTTTGGCCAACCATACATATTTAACTATGTAAATTTGACTATATGTTTTATATTATTATTGTGCTAAAAATAGTGATGGACTAATATTTGTTAGGTTGATGTGTTATTCACTTCATTTACTGTAATATTGAAATTATATACCATAAATATATTTAACTATGCAGATTTGATGATGTATTTTTATATCGTTATTATGAGAAAAATAGTGATGGAGTAACATTTTTTAATTTGGTGTGTGATTTACTTCAATTGATATAATGTTGAAATTATATGTTTTCATGGGTATTTGACTTAATTTAAGTATTTTAATATTATAACATGTTGATTTGATATCTTACTTATGTTAATTGTTCTTCTATTATTATGAGGTGTTCATAGGATAAATTTTCCTTGAATTGGAAGGAAAGCATTATCAAAGAGAAGACAATAAATGTGGAATCTAGTTATTATAGGGAGAAACAGGTGTGAATTTATAAACAATACATAGGATAGTTGACCCAAATGCCTTTCTTAGGGTGAACATCTAGGAAGAGTATGGTTTGTATTTTTTCCTATAATGTGCCTTTCATTTTTTGGGTTAGTGTTCAATTATCGTCATTCCTCATATCACTTATAATCTCTATATTATTTCGTAGAAGGTCATTGGGTCAACTCAAAATTAACTTATACGAATATGTTGCTTGCAAGTAAAATCGTATGACTCCTAGTAATCTTGTGATAATGTTTATAATGACTAGTCAAACTCTCTATAGTTCAAAATTTGATTAATTGTTCTCTTTATTACTATGTGATTTTTTGTGCTTAGATGTTCTGAACTATTGATTTGATATTTTTTTAGTGGTCATTTATTGACCACCTGTTAGACCTTTTCTGAGTTTTTTTTTCTCAGTGTGACTTTGCTCATGAGGTGTGACTTTTCCACCCATTTTTTTTGTATAATTAATGTTTTATTATACTCTTATTTTATTTATATATAGATACGCTCTTTAATTATTATTATTTTTATTTCTACTCAGATCTCAATTTCAGGTATCAAAAAATAAATTACACAGACACACATATAAATTATTTAATAATTGAAAAGAAAACAAGAATTAAAAATTATTTGTTTAAAAGTGACAAGTTACAACAATGTTGAAACCTCTGGGGATAAAGTTGGATGACATGTTGGCCATGAATAGTGACTTTCCTTAAAAAACATGTTAGAAATTTATAGCTCCCATCTTTCCAAATAAATTGGGTGAAGAGATAGACTCCCATATGCATAGAACATTAATTTTTTTTAACTACGTTACTTGAAAAGAAATACATATGATTTATATTAACATACACACTCAAACTATTCGCAATAGATATTGGCTTCTGCCCAACTCAAAAGCATAGAAACATAATCTATGACAGTGGATCCATGTTGGACAAGAATATCTATCTATCCTAGCTATTCATGTATGGGACATCTTATTCATGGATGAAAATATGTGTGAGTAAATTATAATGTGGTTATCTTAGTATTCTAGTCAATATTAAATATATTTTTATAATTGTTTAATTAAATACATTTAAATTTGGTAATAAAAAGGGTGAAATATTCCCCAAAAATATACCATTATTTAGATTTTAAACTTCATAAAAATTTTGTAATTTTTTATAATATATATTTAAAATCATTTAATTCCTTAAATAAATCAAAATATTTCAAAAATGAAATCTACAGTTCCTATCAGGTCAGAACTAATACTAACATAAAAAGAAATCCAAACATTAAAAATTTATTAATAAATTCTAATCCTCTAATTATACATGGAACATTGTTTTTAAAATTTAAAAAAAAAACAATGTAATGTACCACAAATGCTAAATTCTTTTAATTTTAATTCTTCAAACTTTTTCCTCCAATTTTTTTTCCTAAAGTGCATGATTGACAAGGATAACCAGACAGAAGGCATTGGATCAAAATCTGATAGAGTGTGCAACTTATGGATAATGGGCATGCCAATACAAAATAAAATTACAAATCAATCAATCCGATCTATTTCCTTCATACTTCGCAAATGGTGTCCAACACCGACAAGAAAATACCACACTAGATAGTGTTTCGTACAGTTATAGCACTATCACATAATTTTAGAAACACCGGATTTTTTCGATAGAAATAATTGCAAAAAGTGTACAGCAATTATTAATGTAAACAACATTATTTTTTGGTTTAGAAATGGGGTAATAACTGGCTAATGGTTTAAAACGGCGGCTGTAAAGGGCCAATGATTATGGCATATATTCTCAGGCAAATATAATAAATCCCTGCATTTTATATATCCACGCCATGATATCATCTTCACGTATATCTGCCAATCAAGTGGACTATTAAAGTCTCAACATTACAACCAATCTTCCATAAAATAATGCCTTGGACGAATACACATTGATTGTAACATGCATTCCACGCTCTGCGACAGTGTTCTTGGACGTATACACATGGACTTTAATATGCATTCCACGCTCCGCGACGGTGTTCTACGTAAGCTTTTTATTGGATGAAAACTATAATCATTATGTTTTGTTAAAAGCCTTCTCAACTTGCTTGTGATGAAAGCGAAAGCTCTGGTTTTATTTTCCCCAATCGTAATCCCGACGTGGGGCAAAATCTCATTCACAGTCAATATAATGTTTTTTTTCAGTTTCCTGAAATGGCCTGCGATCGTCAGTTTAAGGAAATAATGACAACTGCTCGATTTATAATGTGGTCAATGAAATATCACTCCCATATCACCAGCCGGCCGACCAAACGATCATTTCCATTTTTGGTTTAACGTATTGAAGATATATATAGTAATGTACAAAATAAGTATAATATTATATATTCTTGTTAAGTGTCTCTCTTTAATATACATATATACACAAAAGTATTAAATATGTAATTTTAATTGTTGATTCTTTCAATTTGCAACTTAATTTTATCAATTGCATTTCATATAACCTTGAGAAGGAGGATCTAATCATTGATATATGCTTATAAAAGTATTAACATAAAAGTATTAATTTATTTTGTAGCAAATTAATTTAAAATGTATTTTTTTAATTAAATATTTAAAATAAAAATAGTAAATTAATTGACACTTATTTAATTGGTTGATATTTTACATACAATATTTACACATCAAATAATATATTTATTAAATTTTATTGGGTTATTTCTTCTATCATTGATACATGTGATATATCTATTGATATCAATTTATATGAAAGTTTAATATTTTTTAAATTTATATTTTATCTTTAATATGTTGAAATAGAGATAAAGTTATATTTTAAATTAATTTAAAATAAAAAAAATTGAAATATATTAAAAAAGTGTTATCCAATATTTAAAAAGTGTAAAATATGTTGTATATTAATATATTATTCGTTGATAATTTGAAATATTATGATATAATTGATTGTTATGAGGTAAAAGTTAAACAACTAATATATCATACTATGACAACTATTAGATAATACCATGACAATTATTAGATAGTACTCTATTTTGTACTCAAAACTCATTTCAATTATTGGTACATATTCATCTATTGATAGTTATCTTTTATCCTTATCTTAATCTAATTTGTTGAAGATTTCCAATTCTAACAACCTTAAAATCTAAAGGTCTTATCTATTCATATCTTCAAATCAAATAAAATAAAAGTATTCTCATATTTATATTCCTAAGCAAAATAAAACCTTAATAAATAGTTAAATATTCCATCATATTTTAAGAGGAGATGTTTATATATTTTTAAAAAATAAAAATTAAATTCGGCCTTTATGATTACATACAATATCACTAATATTAAATAATATTAAGTTCTCATGAGAGGTACCATATAATATAATGTAACTTGCTTTAATTTTGCATATGTGTTAAATCTCACCGAGGTGTAGCTTAGAAAGCTCGAATAAGTGGTTTATCTTTTTTTTGAATTGGATTAATTAAGGAGACAACCAAAATGGCCCATAATCTTGTTGATGACCCCTTTCACTATTTTTTCAGGGATTATATTGTATAGAGCATAAAGTATTTTAATGTATAAACTACATGTAACATTCAAATACATGCAGAATGTAATGGACATTTTGGTTATTAATCTCTGTCAAGTCAAGATTAATAGATTCATTTTTTAATTAGTTTTTTTTATTCGATTAATCAAAAAATTTAAAATATATTATGTTAATAATTTTATAGATTTTTTTTTCAAATTTAATATATTATTTTTTTTGAATATTCTTTAAAAATTATTTAAGCACATTCCTTTACATTAAATGCAATGTTCATTTGAAAAACTAAAATTACTTTAATGTAATGAAATGTGTGCAAATATTTAATTCATAAAAATTATTACTTTGGCTAGGAAAAGACAGCCTCCCTATAAAATCCAGAGTGTGGCTAGAAATCCAATTGTAAATCTTAAATCCACATCCATAATCTTTCCAGCTGTAAAATAAACCATACCAAGAAAACATGTTCATTGATTTGGACAAGGATGGATTCCAAGACAACTCATTAATTTTCGTTCTTACAACAAATTCCTTACATATGTCCAAAAGAAAATTTAATTATTCAAAGTTATTAATTAATCAGTCTAGATGGAAGCCATTAATTTTATAATTTCAATTAAATTGTATAACATTTTAATTATGGAAAATAAAATTCAAAAAGTTAATCCAAAGTGGGGCTTATGTGTGACCGAAGAAGATGAGTGTACATATGCTAATATGGTGAATTACTAAGACATCAAAACAATAAAAGGAAGGTGGTTATCATCCATGGTAAGGGGAAGGTTCATGGTGTCTTTGCTTTATGATTGTGGAAAAGTATAAATTAAGTCTTTCATTGGACAGTGTTCTCAACATCAATATATTTCAATAAATTTAAGAAATGCATCAATCAAATTAATAATTTTTTAATATTATTGTAATACATAATTTTTTTTTAAAACATCAATAATTTATACAAACCAAGTCACATTTTAAAATTGATATGAATGAAATCCTTATCTATAATAATGTGATAAATATAAATGAAGTTGTAAATCCCAAAAAAAAGGAATCATAAATCAAAAAAATGTGGCACCAAGCGAATCCCATCCATTCTCAAAAACCAATTTTGTTTTATTTAATAATAGAGAAAAATCTGTAGCACTAAAAACATAGACACATCTGCCAACGGAAAACAAAATTTGTCGCAGAAAGGCTGCAAATCAGTGGCAAACCAACAACAGACAAGTAATAAAATAGAACAAAAAAATACTTGCCTCTAATAACATCCCTTCTATGGGAGTGGAGGGTCATGTTTAGGGGATCTAAACTCTTCTTAACATAATCTTTCTTCTTATTTTTACTTACAATAGTTCATTCACCACCCTCCCCAAAATTTAGATAAATGAGAATATCTATTTCAATTGAATTAATGGGTTGAGAGTTCATTAAAGGAGTGATATACTAAACCTCCATTAAGAATTGCAGATGAATCTATATTCTCTCTTTTATTTGTGGGATCCATTTCTTTAACAACATTTGTTGATTCATATGTATTTATGTCTGATTCTTTGGATATTTAGTCTTATGTAATCATTTTAGCATCTGTATCTGATTCAGATTCTTCACCCTCATCACCACTCAAAACTGTGATTATTAAATGTTTTTCCAAATTATCCTTCCATCAAGTCTTTTATTCGTTTAGCTTAGTAAACTGGCAATCTGAAACCAAATGCCCTCTTCCAAAATACCTCTGACAACTAAAAGGAATATCCTTATAATTGAAAGATTATGACCAAAAACGATTTCTAACTTTTAAATCAATTTGAGATGAAAGATCTACTGAAATATCAACATTTTACCAAAATTCAGACATAAGTTGAATGACCTAGATTGAAGAATCCATTAATTAAAGTTCGCTTGATGAGTTGCCTATAACTGTGAATAAAAATTCATACCAAAAGTAAAACAATAAATGAGATAATCTAACCCAAACATGTCGAACATTAAATGATTTTGTTAAATTATTAAATGATGGAAACCATAGCTTGAAAAGTAAAAAATGTTCATTCCAACTTCAGAACTGTTTTTTAAAAATCCCATCCTCTTTCCTATTTGCAATAAAAAAACCACAAAAAATAATCAATGTAATGTTTTTTTCCAGTTTCCTGAAATGGCCTGCAATCCTCAGTTTAAGTAAATAATGATAATTGCTCGATTTATAATGTTGTTGATGAAATATCACCCATCATAGAGTATCAACAATCAACAAACCAAATGATCATTTTAATTTTTGGTTTAACGTATTAAAGATATATAGTAAGGAAATAATGACGAATGCTCGATTTATAATGTCATTAATGAAATATCACTCTCATCATGAGGTATCAACAGCCATCTGATCAAACAATCATTATAATTTTTGGTTTAACATATTAAAGATATATAATAATGTACAAATACATCTACTTGATGGATTATGTATGGTCACTAATTTCATATTTGTCTTTCTACATTCACTTGAGCTTGAGTTGTTAGCATATTGGAAGAACAAAATAAATATATTGAAGAAAAAAATAATGTATTATTATTAAGTGTTTGTTTGTTTATATATATATTTGTGTGTGTGTGTGTGTTTTTATGTTTAAAAGTTTTAAATATGTAATTTTAATTGTTGACTCTTTCAATTCACAATTTAATTTTTTTAATTATGTTTCACATAATTTTCATAATAATTATATTAAAAATTCAATCATTTATAATAAGATATATTTATAAAAGTATTAATTTATTTTGTAGTAAATCAATTCAAAATTTATGTTCTCTAATTAAACATGTAAAATGAAAATAGTAAATTAAAAAAACACTTATTTAATTGGTTGATATTTTATGTACAGTATTTACACATTAGATAATATATTTATCAAATCCTAAACATAAACTACATGAATATTAGGTCATTTCATCTAACCATTATTGCGTGTAATATTTCTATTGATTTTTATTTATTTGAAGGTTTAACATTTTTTTAATTTATATTTTATTTTTAACATGTTGAAATAGAAATAAAGTTACATTTTGAAATAATCTAAAATAAGAAGTTTAAAACATATTTAAAAAGTAGTATTCAATACTTAAAGAATATAAAATATGTTGCATATTAATATACTATTTGTTGAGAATTTGAAATGTTGTAATGTAATTGGTTATTATAAGGCAAAAACTAAATAACTAGTATATAGTATTATGCCAATTATTACACAGTATCATGACAATTATTACTATGATAATTATTAAGTAATATCATTTTAACTATAGAATATTGTATGTTCAAAACTCATTTCAATTATTGATACATATTTATCTATTGATAGTTATTTATTATCTTTACCATAATTTGATATGTTAAGGTTTATAAATTATGACTATTTTAAAATATCAAAATTTATTTATTATTATCTTTGAATCAAATAAAACAAAAATATTTTATATATATTTTAAAACAAAATAAAATATCATTAAATATTTAAAGATTTCATAATATTTTAATAAAAGATGTTTATATTTACTCAAATTTCACGTTTATAATTACATAAAATATCACCAATACTAAATAATTTTAAGTTTTCATGAGAGATCACATTTATATATATAAATAAATATAATGTAACTATTTTTTAAATTTAGACTTGTTAAATCCTATTAAGGACTCGAATCTTAACTAGATACTTGTGCCATTCTTGCTGAAATCATAATTGTAGAATGTATTACTCTCTCATTTTTTATTTTCATTTGAATAATTTTTTACTTAAATAAGTAGATATTTATTAATTAATTAATAATTCTATTTCATTTAGATATAAGTGGCTTATATATTTCTTTAGTAGGATCAGCTAGGGAGACAACTAAAATGCCTCATAATCAACCTATTTTGTTGATGAGCTCTTTTCACCATTTTTTAGGGATCATATTGTATAAAATATTTTAATTTATACCCATTTTTTGAATGTAAAATTTAAATAAATTTTGTAATGGATGTTTTGGTTATTAGTCTTGGTTAAGATAGAATTAATGGATTCATTTTTTAATTAGTTATTTTTTATTTGGCTAATCAAAAAAATGGAAATAATATTATGTTAATTTAAAAAAAAAAACCTTAAAACTTGATATTATTTTTGAAATATTCTCTACTTGTTATTTAGGCATATTCTTATTTTTATACATTAAATGCAACATTAATTTGAAAAATTAAATTTATTTTAATATAATAACATATGTGCAAACATTTAATTCATAATAATTATTACTTTGGCTAGGAAAAAATAATCTCCTTATAAAACCTAGAGTGTGGCCATAGATCTAATCGTACCTCTTAAATCCACACCCCTAATCCTTCCAGTGGTAAAGTAAACCATATCAAGAAGATACACTCATTTATTTGGACAAGGATGGATTGCAAGACAACTCATTAATTTTATTTCTTACAACAAATTCCTCTTGCCCATCCATAAGAGAATTTAATTAGATTTAGAGATCTTAATTAATCACCCCAGATGGAGGCCACTAAATTTATAATTTCAACTAAATTGTATAACATTGCAATTATGGGAAAAAAAAGTAAAAATAATTAATACAAAGTGGAGATTACATGCGTTCGAGGAAGATAAGTGCACATAAAACAAAATGGTGGATTACTAGGACATTGAAACAATAAAAGGAAGGTGATTATTATCCATGGCAAGGGGGACGTTCGAGGTGTCTTTACCCTATGACTTTGAAAAGGTATAAATTGAGTCCATCATTGAATGATGTTCCCAACACCAATACATTTCAATAAATTTAGGAAATTCACAAACTCAATTAATAATTTTTTAATATTGTTGTAATAGATAATTTTATTTTATTTAAAAAAAAAAAAACATTGACAATCCATGCAGAATAAGTCACTTTTTAAAATTGATATGAATGAAATCCTTATCTACATGAATGCGATAAATATACCTTGCTAATTGACTTGGAACATTAAATTTGTCTTTTCATTTTACCTGCTAAAATCCTTTCACTAGGATGCCACTGTAAAAATGGAGTAGTAAATCTCAAGAGAAAGAAATAATAGATCAAAATAACTCAAAAAATGTGGCACCATGACAAGTCCATCCATTCTCAAAAACCACTTTTATTTATTTAATTTTACCATTTTTTGTGTGCTTTTATCAATACAATATTTAGTATTATGCACTTGAAGGCTTTATGGACAAATCTTAATTAAATTGTTTAATTTTTTTATATCATAGTTAGATTGAATTTGTTCAAAATCTATGTGGGTTAATGAATTTTGTAGGCATAATACATGTATGTTATTAATGTGAAGAAATTGTAACATAAATAAAATTCATTTTATTAAAAAATTCTTCAGGAGATACACAATTATGTTTTTTCTATTGCCTTCTATTATATAATTTAAAAATATTTACCGATGTGAATTGAAATAGAATTTCCATATCAATGCAACAAAATCTAGTAGTGATAATCATAAGAAAACAATATATTGTCCATTCTAAATTAACATCTTATTAGCATATACTAAAACACTAATTTTGTATTTAGTTACTAATAAATATAACTAATGCTAGGAAATTTAACTATATAGTACAATTTATTTATTGGTTACAAATAAATATTAGTTATGTTGGGCAACTTAATCATGCAATTTAGTTAAGAGAGCTACCACCTATTAACTACATGTCCACAAACTAGATTTAATTAATTTAATTCTATAAAATTCAATATATATTTATTGGGAAGACTAGTTGTGTTGAATTTTTTACACTTATAGACAAATACTCAACCATAAATAATGTTTAATAAAAAGATAGGTATTAACTATAGACACCTAAATCTGGCCACCAATAACCTCCAATCAGGATTTTGGCCACTTTCCACCCAAAATTCTCAATTTGGCTTAAAAACACTAAAATATACTAAATGATGTCAAACTGACATATTCAAGTGCCGATTTTGGCCAAGGTATCATTAAAAGGGGCAATGCAATTTATGGACCAGCTAACTTCGATCAATTCATTTCAAGTCAAAATGCTAATTTTGCACTTGGGTGATTTGGATGGCTCTTTCCTATAAGATCTCTTACACGAGACATGTGCCTTTGATATTTACTATTGAAAACATCATAAATGAGATAACATATCCAACACATCTAACATCACCTTCCAAATCCAATCCAATCAAATTTTGGACCAATAATAAGGCATTTTGATCAATTTGAATAATTTGTGCACAAAGTGCTTAAGCATGCTTAAGAGCTAATTAATCCAAATCAAGGCATAATTAATAATTCCATGGAAACTTGTTGAAAACTTATTTTTAGAAATGAATATTGAATATCTGCATCATCAGGTGACTTCATTTCTTGAAAAGACATCCCTAGGCCATAAATGCCACAAATATCAAGATTCATGCCCTTCATGCCTCATCAATGCCTTCCATGATGACATATATGCCTATTAATTGCCCTTTATTCCAATGTCATGATGAGGATAATTACAAATTTAATTACAAAAATTGAATTAATCCTCAACCACACATCTCAATCTCATGATGGATGGTTCAAGTTGATTCTAGACATGCTCAACAATCTATAAATAGATAGGTCAAGAACATAATTTCTAAGACTTGATAATGCAAATTTTTAATGCAGGATTGGCTCTAAAAGCTTCATGAAACTAGTGTTACCATGCCAAACTGATTCCAAGCCAAGCCAAGCCACAAGCCAAAAGGTACCAAGGAGAGATGGAGGTAGCCAAGCTTCCATTGTTAAGGACTTCATGAGCACAAAATCAAGCAAGACACTACTAAAAAGGCATTTGGAGCATCCAAGGAAGGTGAATGAATTCTTGTATTTTATTCCTTACTTTCTAGTTGTGTTTGTCATTTCTTTTTGTTAACTAAGCTCTCCCTAGTGTCTAGGCCTAAAGATGTTAAACTAATTAATATGTTTCTTTCATTTTATTTTCATTTTATAACTAACACCATACTAACCATCCTCTCTTGAGTCAAATTCCTAAATCCACATAATGGAATGCTCGGTGGGACTAGATGCATCTCACACCTAAAGAAGATCATTTTGCAACTTTAAAATATTCATTTGGACCCTTAAAATTCTTGAAAATTTATATTCTAAATTTATTTTGCCATTTTTTGTTTGCCATGGGTTTACATAGTAACTGACATCAGCTAATAAAATTGACATCATTTGCATAGCTTAATCGATGTCAGTTAGCAAAATTGACATCAGTTGTATACCTGTCATCAGTCACATTGGTAGAACTGATGTCGATTAGAAAATGTAACTATCATCGATTATATAATCCGATGTCGGTCACTATTTTTTTTAAAAATATAGACCCGAGAGATCTTTTCCTAAATTTCATTATTTCAAACTAAAAAGAATTTCAAGACTAAAGGACATGTTAACATTTTTGCTGCAGGACCAAGCTTGATATTTGATAAAAACATGTTTTAGATCACCTTTTGCATGCTTAAAAATCAATTAGGAACCTTGTTTTTGTGTTTAGCAAAAAAATTTAGATGTTTAGGGTGAATGTTTTTCAAAGTTACAACTAAGACCAAGGGGTCAAATGAACACCACCTCACTTTCCCTTTGGGCTTAAAAATGAACTCAGCTTTTCAAAGCTTTTTGTATTTACTTAGTTGTTTAGATTAAATTTTATTTGGAAAAAATAGGGATAATTCATGTATGTTCTTCCATTTTTCCCATTTAGGGAACCCTTGGAATCAAAAGTGCCATTCCTATTTCAAGTAGCCTAGTCTAAGGCTTAGAAAGAAAGTTGTCTAAAGCACTCTCCAAAAACTTGTCAAACTTTGGGTGACCTTAAAAATGACCCTAAAGTCTTTTTGATTTCATGTTTTCTTTATTTTTATTCAAACTTGGCTTGCGAGGGGGACTTCATCACCTCTCACAATGATTTGGGTAGCAATTTAGGTGACAATTTGGGTGACAGTTCTACCCCAATTGATGACAGAACTTTTAGGAGCCATAACTTTTACACCTTAGCTCCAATTTACTCATCATTTGGACTGATGGAAAGCTAAGAATGAGGAGAATTCCATGATATCGCATGGAGCTCCACTCAATTAATTTTGAACCCTAAAAACCCAATGTAAGTGCCCCAAATTTCAATTTTATTAGTGTAGTCTAAAAATAGTAAGTTTCTAAAAATAGTAATTCCTCAAATTTTGTATTGTTTTAAAGTATGGAAGTCAAACCAATTAATCTCCCTCAAGATTGGTGAACTTCCACATCCTTCCCATACTTTCAAAATAGGTATAAATGAAGATGTAACCCAAAATGGAAAATCAGACATCTCTTCCCAGAGATAAGCATATAGTTGTATTGCAATCTTGAGTAATAATACATCTCTTCTAAGATAATTCATTATTACTATGTTCTTGAAATATTTATCAACCAAAACTTATGAGTTTTGGATTAGTGGTATCAGAGTGGTTTGTCTTGAGAGTGTATGATCTTGAGGACAAGGTTAGGCTACAAGAAGCTTGGGTGGAAAATAATAGAGCTTCCAAACTATCCACCTATTTACTCCAAATGAATTCAAATGAAAGGACGACACTGAGACATCTGATCCTTTCAAGGAAATGGTGAATGAAGCCCTCCAACGGAAATAAGTGATACTGCAACAATTTTCCCAAATTCTTCAATAACTCTCGATGGGAAATTTTGGCTCCTCAGCTGCACTTCTTGGCTCCCCGTCCATGGAACATCCTTTTAGTGCCCCTACACCCTTCAAGGTTTAGGTGAATTTTTATATTCTTAAATTTGAAGGAAAAATCAATGCTAATGTAGTAGAAAATTGGTTAGATCAATTTTCTTCCTAATTCTCTGTAAACAAATTCATTGATGGAGAAAAGATCACTTTTTCTCTTTTGAAAGCATCATTGCCGGTGAAAAATTGGTGGGAAGTGTACAAAAAGAGGTTCAGTACATATGACATTGGCCTTAAGGTGGAACCAACTTGGGATGATTTTGTGGAAGCGGTGAAATAAGAATAATATCCCATTGGAGCATATGATGATCTTTACATACAGTGGCAACAACTTCACCAAGGTAAGGACCAATTTGTTCAAGATTACACAGATATTTTTTATTCTTTATCTACAAGATTGGGCATTCAAGAAAGTGAGAAACATAAGACTCTCAAATATCGTGGTGGACTAAAATGGTACATATGGGGGGAAATGGATCTCTTCAATTTGGAAACCCTCAGTGAGGCATAAAAATTTGCAGTGAAAATTGAGCAAAAGCATGGCAGAAAGAATATGAAGAGTCAGCCCTCAAAATGGAAAAGTGACAAGGAAGGTCAAACACGAGGCCAAAATTGGAAGCAAAAGGAGTTTCAAGATAATAAATCCCAGAAGGGGAAGGCTAAAAAATGGTGTGATTATCACAAAATTGGAACTCACTCCAAAGAAGAATGTCTAGCCATCAAGTCATTGCTTTTTGAGTCACAATACTCAACATCTACTACTCTATCTCATCCACAACCCACAGTCGAAGAGGATGAAGAATAAATTGTAGATGCTGAGCCTGACACCATCATCACTTCATCACAGACCCATGAGGAAAGGCTAGATGACAAGGAAATATTATTTCACTCCAAATTATGGGTAAAAGGTAAGCCTCTGCATTTCATTCTTGATAGTGGGAGTCAAAATAATTTAATCTCTGCTAAAGTTGTGAAAAGTCTAAATCTATCCATGAAGCCTCATCCAAAGCCATATAGTATTGGATGGTTGAGTCCAGGGAGAGACCTTTGTGTCACCTATCAGTGTTTTCTTTCATATGCAATAAAACCTTTATAAGATGAAGTCTTGTGTGATGTGGTCAATATAGATTTTTGTGATGTACTCCTTGGTCAGCCATTCATGTATGAGTGACATGGCATCTATGAATCATGAACTCAAAGAATCACCCTCACTCTTGGAACATGGTGCTATAGGGTACCAGAGGTACCACCTCCCACATCTGTCTCTGTGATCAGTGTTAAGCAATGTAAGAAATTGGTGGAGAAGACAAAGCAATTTGTTCTCATGGTGGTCAAACTATAGAAATCCAAGAAGGCCAATGTTGCAGTCTTGATTACATAATCAACACAACAATAAAAGTAGATATGATGAACCACAGGAGAATATGATGACTTATTCAAGTCACCCACAGGAGTTCCACTGCATTGCCAGGAAAAACATTCTATCGATTTGATCCTAGGATCACCTTTGCCTAATAGTCCTGTGTATCACATATCAATTTTGGAGAATGATGAGATAAAAATATTGATTCAAGAATTAATCCAAAATGGTCACATTAGGCCAAGCTCTTCACCCTATGGCAGCCCAATTATCTTGGCACCAAAGAAAGATGGAACATGGAGGCTTTGCATTGACTACCAAGCCCTGAATAAAATCACTATGAAGAATTGCTACCCTCTCCCCAAGATTGATGACCTACTAGACCAACTCTGTGGTGCAAATTTCTTCATCAAAATTGATCTCAAATTTGGCTATCACCAAATTCCCATCGATCCCACCGATGTCTACAAGACTACATTCAAATCTAAGGAGGGGCTCTTTGAATGGTTGGTTATGCCTTTTAGCTTAACTAACACACCTACAACCTTCATGAGGATGATGGATGACATCTTATGACCCTTTACCAAATCATTTTTTGTTGTCTACCTAGGTGACGTACTCATCTACAGCAGAACATGGGAGGAACATTTGCAACATGTTTGTAAGGTGCTTTAATCTCTTTAGGAGCACAATTTGTATGCAAATATCGACAAGTACACATTTGGGATGACAACAATTCAGTACTTCAGGTATGTTTTGAATGAGGAAGGGGTCCATGTTGATCCAAAAAATATTTGGGTTATTCGAGAATGGCCCACACTAAGGACCCTCACAGAACTTCATAGCTTTTTGGGTCTTACAAATTTCTATCGCAGGTTTGTTCTTGGATTTTCACATGTTGCTTGGTCACTAACCCAAGTGACTAAAGGAGGAGCTAAATCTAAATTTTAGTGGGGTGAGATACAATAAAGGGCATTTGAGAATTTAAAGAATAGACTTTGCTCAGCCCTTGTTCTTGCCTTGCCAGATTTGCATCAACCTTTTGAGTTGATGATAGATGCATTTGAATATGCCATGGGAGCTGTCATCATGCAACATGGCCATCCTATTTCATATCATGGTGAAACTTTCACTGATATAGTCAAGAAATTCTAACATATGATAAGGAGCTCTATGCCATTTTACAAGCCTACAAATAATGGAAACACTACATCTTGAGAAAAGAGACAGTCATCCACACTAACCACAAACCATTGGAATTCATCTAGACATAGAGTAAACTATGAAATGAGAGGCACCAAAAGTGGGCCATATATATTCAACAATTCCATCTAATAATTAAACACAAAAAGGGGATATCAAATATAACTATAGATTGTCTGAGTTGTCTGCCAATTACTACAATCACAACAGTTCTTGACTTGTACAGACATGAGACTGCCACTTGGGGTGCTCTATATGAAGCAAATCCAACCTTTGCTGATACATATTAGGTTTTTCAAAAATGTAAACATGTTTTTTATTTATATTTGAAAGATAATGTCCTCTATCATATGGGGCACATTTATGTTCTAGCTATAGAACAACAGAAGATGATATGGGAAGCACATTTCAGTAGGATAGCTGGACACTTTGGTATAGAGAAGACATTGGTAGTTCTTCAAAAACACTTCTACTAGCTCCATATGCGAAAGGATGTGGAAAGATATTTCAAATCTTTCACCCCATGTGCGATAGCCAAACCAAAAAATAAGAAGCAAGGATTGTACACACCATTTCGATAGCCAACCAGGCCTTGGGAATCTATCTCAATGGATTTTCTCTCAGGTTTGCCCACTTTAAAACATGGTAAGGACTATATTTTTGTGGTAGTTGATCATTTTTCAAATATGTCTATCATGATTGCTTATAATAAAATATATCTGCTAAAGAAACTACTCAACTATATTTTAGTCATATATGGCTCCATTTTGGTCTCCCCAAGTCCATTTTCTCATATTGAGATAGCAGGTTCCTGAGCATCTTCTGGTCCACTCTATGGAAGATGATGGATACCAAGGTGATGAAGACCACAGCCTTCCATCCACATATTGATGATCAGATAGAGGTGGGGAAATGCTTGATTGTTCACATGATTCAGATGTACCACTCCAAACATCCATGTACATGGGATGAGAGGCTTATTTTCATATAACATGGATATAATCGGGACCTACACAGCTTGACCAAGCACATTCCATTCCAAGTATGATTTGAGTTTTAACCCATGGCACCAATTGATATAGCTATTCTATTTAACCATGGAATACACACCTCATGGAAGATCTGAGGTAGCAAAAGCAAAAAAGTTCATTGGACAAATGTAACACATCTAGTAGTAAGTTCATGACATCCTGGAGAAGATGAATCAGAAGTATAAGCAATGCCATAACAAACATAGGATTGCACACCATTTGGTTGTGGCTTCAGAAGGAATGAATTGCAAGACCACACAAAAAAATTTGGCCTCTGTGATATGGTCCCTACACCATCACCATAAAAGTTGGATAAAATGCTTTTGAGTTGAACCTACCAACCTACCTTGGTCTGCATCCAATATTCAATGTGGAGCTCCTCAAACCATATTATCCACCTCTATTAGACACTTTAGTAGTAGAAGAACAACTCAACATTAATGAGCTTGATCCACATATTTTTGATCCAGTGGAGGAGGATTAGATTGTGGACACCTAGATGAAGACAACAAGGGGATGCTCTATTCCGCTTTATTGAGTGGTCAAAAGGGGCCAGCTTAGCCACCAAGGTGAGTGGCTCATAGAGAATCAAATCAAGACACAACTACCACACCTAATGAGGAACATTGATGCAATGGGGACCATTGCTTTTCAAGGAGGGAGGAATGATCTGGGCAGCAATTTAGGTGACAATTCAGGTGACAGTTCCACCCCAATTGATGACAGAATTTTTGGGAGCCATAACTTTTGCATTATAGCTCTAATTGACTTATCGTTTGAACCGTTGGAAAGATAATAATGAGGAGAACCCAATGACATGGCATGGATATATTATAAATTAAGTTTTACCCCATAAAACCCAACATAAGTGCCCCAAATTTTAATTTTAATAGTGCAGTATAAAAATAGTAAGTTTCTAAAAATAGTAATTACTCGAATTTTGTATTGTTTTAAAGCATGGAAGTTGAAACACTTAATATCCCTCAATATTGGTGACCTTACACATCCTTTACCTACTTTAAAAATAGGTATAAATGAATATGTAACCCAAAATGGAAAATTAGACATCTCTTCCCAGAGATAAGCATATAGTTGTATTGTGATCTTGAGTAATAATACATCTCTTCTCAGATAATTCATTGTTACTATGCTATTTCTATGTTCTTGAAATATTTATCAACCAGAAGTTTTGAGTTTCAAATCACATGAGTTCTTTATGGAATCTTTGACCTGGGGTTTCACCTCTTAGCATTAACTTCATTTGACTCCTAATTAGAGTTACACATGGGACATAGTGGCACTTTGGACATTGCACTACATTAAGTAACCTACAAGATTTAGTGGTTGAAAAAAAAAATAGACCTTTTTGCAACAAGCCAAGTGATACAGACCCAAAATCCATGCTTTTTTTGCATTGTTTGGTGTGAAGTCATTATGCAATTGATTCCCCTAGATCATTCAAAAACTTGTTAGATTTTAGATAATTCCCCACTTGATATAGAGTATTATTGGTGCAAGGTGCATCTCAAGGTCCATGTCATAGTAATATCATTTGAGAGAAGAGGGGTGTAAAAACCCTACTATATAATGCATATTTACTTTTGGATGAAAACTTAAAATCCTCTCAAATGATGTATATTGATGGATTCCAACAATACTAAGAAACCTTGTTAGTTTAAGATCTAAGAGTGATTAATTATTTGGTATTATCCTAGATTAAAGTCTTGTTTGAAGTCAAAACTTGGTGTAAAAAAAATTCAAACCAAACACATAGTCCTAATTTTCCTTTGATCAAAGAGGCATTATGTTTCCCTTGTGAGATCATCAATTTTCATTATTTAAAGTTCATCAAAATATTGAGATTCGTATCATCCATTTTGGCACAGTTATGCTACCCAATTGAGTCTAGACCTTTACCAAAGTTGTCTAAGTCCTTCACTTATAATTTAAATTCAAAATTGCACCTTTACAAGTTTATAAGGTTGATGTGTTAAGTGGGTTCGCCATTTGCACTAAACTTGAGGAAATTTAGGTTTAATTTTCAATTTGGGTTGTAGGCCATTTAAGACTCATAATCATTGTCATCACTTGATATAATTAATATATTTTGTGCTAAACACTTGCACTTTGAGTCTATGCACCACAACATTTTGATTCAAGAAAAGTAGTGTTATGCTGTCAAATTTGTGGAAAATTATCTTTGCCTTAGAGCATTTTTGAAACAAACTTTTTTGTCACACCTTTTAGGTAGTATAGCGTCATTACACTACCCAAAATATTTTAAATATTGTTTCATAGACCCTATTGCATAGAGTTAAAATTTGTTCCTACATTTTCAGACCAATCCAAGTCTACTTTTGTGATCCTTTGTTTAAAGCACAGTTATACCATTCACTTTTGTCTAGCTTATTAGTCAAAAGAACCAAGTTTTATACCAATTTTTTGAGAAAATAAACTATCTCTAAAAGTGCCTTTTGTTTCATATCTTATACCTAATTGATCAAGTTCATGTCCAAGAATCAAATTCCTAGTGTTTGTTATAAGTGTTTCAAATCCATTAGATTAAAATTTTCATCTAGTTTAAAGACTAAATTTTGATTCCATTTGGCCAAGAGTCCTAGCGCATGTCTTATTTGAGCCTAGATTTTGACACCATATTTGGCCAAAAGACCTAGAAAATTTTAAATTCATATATTAGACTAATTTGAAACACTTCGACCTTAGAGTTTGGTATTTTAATTTTTGGTCCATTTACTTGCTTATCTTTGTGTGAACAGTGAAATGTTAGATACTTCATGCTAGCTTGTTTCCTCACAAATCTTTGCATAAACCTTTTGATCATTTTGATGAATCTAGACCAAGTTGGAACATCATCAGTTTTAGACATTGTCCTTTTTAGAGTTTGTAGAACTCTTTAACCTTTTATCATAAAACATTGACTATGGATCCCAACATGTATTCCTACACTCATAGTGAACTCATGTTTAAAATGGGGATTAGTAATGTATTTGCAAAAGAGGAAATGGTGCAAGACCCCTATTCGGATAATATTGCTTATGATATGGATTATTATCCCTCTTATAATACTCAATTAGAGGTACAAAGCCAAGATCCAATGGCTGACTATCTGGTTAACACACCACCTTATTCAGATTAAGACCAAGAACAAACCAAAAAATACTTAGGTACAATATCCACAATGGATGTGTTAGTTCTTCAATAGTCATATTCTACTAATACAGCTTCCACGTATGATCCATTTTTGTTTGAGTGACATTTTTTAGAGAACAAAGATGAAATTTTGGTTAGATCCATAGAAGTAGGGGCCAAGTTTCTATCAGAATTTTCCCATGAAAATTTATTAAGTCTAGTAAGAGTGCCCCACAATATCATTTACGATCAACAGGCTTCATCTATCAATCTTATAGCTCTAGTCCAAATAATGTACCAAGATCCTAATATATCTAATCAAGGTAAAAACATCATGGAAGATAAATTTAACCAAATGCAGGCAACATATCAAACCTACCTGAATCTAGCATGTGATTTCAATTAGATGAACATGGTATGTAAGCCTCTTATTGACCAAGTTCCTTCAACAGGAGTATTTATAGAGTTAACTAGACAAGATAATTTGAGTTCCAACCCATTAATACAAATCTCTTTGATAGATAACTTGATGCATATGCTTTTTATTGAAGAAGTGTCTTTGGCCTCTACACAAAATAATGAGCCAAATGTAGTGGATAATATGCAAACAATGTCCAATCTTGATCAAAGTGGTACTAACGCACAAATAATTAGCCAATAACATGTGCCTATAGTTAATCCTATGAATAGATTGTCATACCTGGGAATAAGAGTTTCTACACCCCAACCTCAACTGATTGCTTCCTCAAGTGTACAACCTACAAGATTAGGTAATCAAACAATGACCAATGTCACATCTCAATGATAGAATGTGATGAATCCTACTACTCCTCAACAAGTAATGAGTACTATTCCATAACAACATGCAAAATCTAGTGTATCAACTCAATAGAAGACAAATACATTACCACCTCAATTAGGGGCAACTAATGTTCCACCTCGCCAGGTAAAAACAACCATACCTCTTTAGTCGTAGACTAATATGCCAATCCAAAACCAATCAATGACTAGTCAACAACATGCAAATATTGGACAGTGATAGATGTCAAATCTGTAACATGTTTTCACTTCTCCGTAGGGATTCATGCAATAAGGAGGTCCCTATGTTTCTCAAGTACCTACTAGACAATTGTTGGTTCAAAATGTGTCACAAATTTAGAGACAGGGTCTTGGACCACAAGTTCCCACTCAAGAGCAAGGTTTGATTAGTCAACAACATGTCCTTTTTCAACCACATCAGGGACAATATAGTTATATCCCTCCATCCCAACCAAAAAATCCTCCAATTCAAACCTTTATCACCAACCCAAACCAGAATATTGTGCAATTTCAAGTACATCCTAATCCATATATGCATATTCTTGGTCCATTCCTCAACCAAACCAATATACCACAACAAGTATCTCCATCATACCTTGGTCAAAGTGTACCACCTGTGACCTCCCAACCATCTACCTAAACCAATATTCTCCCTCAAACCATTGTTCCTTCCAGTTTCTTATCCCAAAAGTTGAAACAGATGAAGGATGCACTTACTACCATTCAAGCTGGTAAACAGATTAAAAAGTTCAAATTGGATGATGTGTGTTCCTACACATTTAACATGGATTATTTATAGATACCATTTCCTCTGGGATACGAACCACCAAAATTTGACAAATACAAAGGGAAAGGTGACCCTAAGGCTCATTTGACCGAATTCTTTATCTCATGTCAACCAGTGGCATATAACGACATATACCTTTTGTTGTTGTTTTCAAGGAGCTTGGTTGGAAAAGCCTTGGAGTGTTTTTTAAAGTTGACAAAAAATTCAGTAATGAACTTTGATGATCTTTCTAATAAGTTTGTGTAACACTTTTCCTATAATCTCGAGCATGAGATTTCATTAATGGATTTAACACAAGCAAAGAAAAAAGCTGGTGAGAGTTTTGTAAGTTATTTATAGTGATGGAGAGCCCTTGCAAGCCATTTCACCCATATTTTATTGGATAAATAATTAGTCATTGTGTTTACCAAAAATTTACACAATGAGATAGCTTATCATTTGGAACTACAATGTGCACATACTTTTAAGGAAATCATGGATAAAGGCTTGTTGATTGAGAAAGCACTCATAAATAAATGATTTATCAAGCTTAATTCAACTAATCAAAATCAAGGTACCAATCAGGGAAATGACCAACATCTCATTCAAGCGTCAGTGTCATAATCAACATAGGCCAATAACCAAGAAAGACCAAAGCAATTCAACCACAATAGGAATGTTGTGGGAAATGGAGTAACTGAATCCCATCATGTCCAAATGGTGTAAACATCATTTAAACCACCTTTTTAGCTTACTCCTACCTAGAAACTTTTCCAACCAATATCACAAGCATAACAACCAAGACCTGCACAACAAATACAACAACCTTTACCATTGCCAACCCCTCCTCCTAGGGGAATCATGCCTACACGTCATGTCTTTAGTGACCTAGGAGAACCTATTTAGTCTATATTTCTCAAGCTTGTTACTGCTAATTTGATTATTTGGTCTATACCAAAGTATTATCCGAATGTATTTCTTATCCTGATTAGTACCGTGAAAATGAATTCTATGACTATCATCGAGTCAACGGGCACAATCTATGAAGATGTGTCCAAATCAAGCATTTAATTGAGAATATTTTAGATAATGGGGAGATAACATTGGATAATGGTGCTTACAATTCCAATCAAACTCTTGGGATTTATCAAAACCCCTTTCTTTTCCCAACATAACAATTAGCAGCATCAAAATAATCAGCAACAACAACAATGATGACTAGTGCAGCAGCAAAATCAATACTATCAAAATCAAAGGCCAAACCAAAAAAATCAACAAAATAAGTAGCATAACTCATAATGATAGAATAATAGACAAAACCAAGGTCAGAATGATAACAATCAACAAACCTACCATTCAGTTGCACATGACTACAACAGGGTTGTATGTCATATTACAAGAGGTAGTGTTAATACCACTCCATTAATCCTAGACCAAGCACTAATCAACCTAGACCATTTATAAACAATAACATTCAACCAAATTACATGGATAATACTTTTTTGATCTAGGAATGCATATAGGCAAACTAGAAAACTAGGACTTCCCCTTTTAGACCTTATATCAACAATTCATCCTTGCCACGTGACCACATGCGAGTGTATCGATAGTCGAGACTTGTCCTATTTGGTCCCACACCATGTCCCACATTGATTAGTAGTAATGGTCTAGTATTTAATCTTGATTATGCAATCACAACTCAAAGGTCAAATATTACTATCCTAGGTCCACAACCATCTGCCACTTTGCCTATCATCCAACCAACAATTTCACCTCAGAATAAACCATTCACTACTGAACAAGACAAAAAGTTTGATATTGTGGAATAATTGCAGAAGACACCAACATAAATTTATATTTTATATTTGCTGAGAATGTTAATAATCTTCAATAACATCTTGAATGAGTTTTTGACCCAATCCACTATTGCTAGTGACATATCCCATGATAAATTTCAATCTTTGGTTGGACACCTAACTTCAACCCAACAAGTCACATTCAACTAAAGTGATCTGTCTTGCCTTGGCCTGCTCCATAATAATCCATTATACATAGAAGTTCATATAAGATGGCATAAAATGAAACATGTCCTTATAGACAATGGATCCATCCTCAACATAGTGTCTCTAAAGCTCATCAAGCTTCTTGGGTACACAATGGTAGATCTCAAGTCAAAAACAATAACCATCAAAGCCTCTGATAATCAGGAAAGAGAAACATAAGGCACCATTAGTTTTCTAGTTATCATTGGGCCTTTGACCCATGCTACACTTTGTCATGTGCTTGATCTTGATTTATCATAAAATATGCTTTTAAGAAGGCCTTGGTTACATGAGATTTGTGTAGTCCCATCAACACTGCACCAATGTATCAAGTTTTCCCACTCAAGGATGGAAGTGAATATTCTAGGTGATTTACACCCAAATGAACACTACAAACATCTTGAGGCCAAATTTTAAAGCTACATTTATCAATACAACATGAATCCAAGTTCCAAGTAGGATAAAGGAAAGGCCATAATTATTGATCCTTCATCAGATAATTTCATAGATCCTAATACCTAGGATTCCCTTTCGCACATGCCACCTCCTGAAACTTCTAATCATTTCACCATTTCAGATAATGGATTGAGACAGTATATGACCCATGATAGATTTCATATTTCCAATCTTCCTCAAAATATAAAAACCCTTGGGTGACCTAAAGTCACCCCACATATACATTGGCAACAAAAGAACAAAGATAAAGAACCTATCACATTTGTACTAGCATCTTGCCTAGAACCTGACCCTCTTGAAGGGGATGAATCATGGTTATATAATGACAACTAGGTTGATTGTTATAAAAATACAAAGTATCTTATTCCAATATGATCATGGAGCGTCACAATTATGAAGGAAGAGGCCTCAAACTGAATTAGCAAGGAACCATCAAGCCAATTTCCATGACTAAGTATGAAAGACCTTATGGACTTAGATTTAAATCTCCTGGGGGTAACCCCGCATATCTTATTCAAACTTCATCACTAGTGACTAATAATGATGATACTGACAACAAAGTAGAGTCTGATCATAGCCTCACCTTTGATAAACTAGATGAAACAATCTTGGTTGATAACAATGACATTTGTACCCTTACTTTGGCCAATCATCACAACACATTACCATTATATTATCTCCAACTAATAGATTGGGACCAACAAGAATATAGTGTGTTGATTGATGAGTTCTAGAATGATGATGCATTCTATGATTTTTAGGCCTTAGAGACAACATTTCATTGGGAGATCACAAATCAGGATTCTCAATCACATTAGATCTTACAGCCTATTTTGGAGAGCGATTGAACACCCTTAGCTAAAAATAAATAAGTAAAACATTAAGGTCCCAAAGTGAAAACATCTTTGAAGAGCTTTTTGACTAGGGAAAAAGTAAAGATAAAGGCTAGTCTAGTGGTGAAAACCTATTTTAGGCACCATTAGACGTGGGTGTTCATTCTTTTCTGAATTTAGACCAGGAGATTATGAATGATGAACTTTTAAGTGGATCTGAGTTCAGCTTTGAGCAACAACAAGTATTTGATCAAATTCTTTAAGAGTTTTTACTATTTTTATCACATGGACAGATCTTCCATTAGGGGACTCAGATTCATCATGCCTAGGAGAAGTTGAAGAGAAAGTCCTAATGGAGGACCCTAACATAATCCAATAGTTCAAGTCATGCCTACTATCCTAAAAGATAGTTTGACCCTTCTAGTCAAAGATACAATAGAGGTAAATATTAGGACTCCATCAGACCTAAAATGGATAAAATTAGGCACATCCCTCACTAAGGAGGAACATGACATATTTACAACTCTATTAAGATAATTTGTAGATATATTTGAATGGGTCTATTATGACATGTTAGGTTTAGACCCCACCTTGGTTCTACACCACCTTGTGGTTAATCCTGACACCAAACTGGTAAAACAAAAGCTACGTAAGATGCATCATCACATTGTTGTATTGGTAAAGAAAGAGTTGGAAAAACTCTTAGAAGCAGGATGTATCTGATCCTTGTCTACTCAGAATGGATCTCTAATGTGGTACCTGTTAGTAAAAAACCTTGAAGGGATCAAAATTTGTACTAATTTTTGAGACATCAACAAAGCTTGTCCTAAAGATGATTTCCCTTGCCTAATATCTACATGATCATCGAATCCATGGTAGGTTATGAGATGCTTTCACTCATGGATGGATTTTTAGGATACAACCAAATTAGAATAACACTAGAAGACCAACATAAAACAATATTCACCACTCCATGGAGAACATTTTGTTATCAAGTAATGCCATTTGGCCTTAAAAATGCTGGAGATACATATCAAAGGGCCATGACTATCATATTCTATGATATGATGCATGATATTGTTGATGACATATTAGGAAAATCCAAAAGTAGGGTCAACCATCACATAACATTACATAAGATATTTGAAAGATTATGGGAGTACAAATTCAGACTCAATCCAAAGAAATATGTGTTGAATGTAACTTTAGGGAAATTACTTGGCTTCATCATGTCTCGTAGAGGTATTGAATTCGATCCAAATAAAGTCCATGCTATAACTGAGATGTTACCACCAACTAATTTAAAGCAAATCCATAGTGTACAAGGTAAGATTCAGTCAATCTGATGCTTCATCTCTCAGTTAGTAGACAAGTGCCATCCATTTACACACCTTTTAAATAAGAGAGTTACATTTCAATGAGATGATCACTACAAACAACTTTTAAACAACTCAAAGATTATCTTGTTAATTTGCCTATTTTATTACCTCCTATGCCATAAAATCCAGTCTTGTTATACCTATCAGCTACTGACCATGCTTTGGGGGCACTCTTGGCTCAACATGATGACAATGAAAAAGATCATGTTGTGTACTACCTAAGCCATACCTTGGTTACATATGAACATAACTATGCACCTATTGAAAAATATTGTCTAGCCATGGTCTTCACAGCTTAAAAACTATGCCATTACATGTTGAATAATAAGACCATGGTCATTTCAAAAGTAGATCCACTCAAGTATCTACTATCTAAAACAAAATTACAAGGTAGAATGGCTAAATGGATCATGATTCTCAGTGATTTTGACATAGAGTATGTCAATTAGAAGGTAATTAAGGGACAAGTTCTTGTAGATCAACTTGTTAAAGCACCTCTCACAGACACAAAACCACTCATGTTTTAATTTTTTGATGAATCCATCACAACCGTCAGTGACACACCCTTGAGGAGCAACCCTAAAAATTATATTTTGATGGTTTATTTACTACACATGGATCGGGGGTAGGCCTATTATTTATTACACCATAGGGGGATCTAATCTCTAAATCATTTATAATCAAATTTTCTTGTACAAACAACATGGTCAAGTATGAAGCACTTATTGCAAGACTTTGACAAGCAGTGCATTAGAATATATCTCATCTCCAACTTTGTGATGATTCTTAGTTAATCATCAATCAGGTCACAGATCATTTTTAGACCAAAGATGACAAGCTGGTTCCATATAAAGCCATGGTCAACACTCTTAAGCAAAAAATTACCAATATTTAGTTTGAGCACATACCAAGGGCTAGTAACAGAATTACAAATGCCATGGATACTATTGGCTCTCTAATTTGACAAATAGATAAAGCTAGAGAGTATCAGTTCCTCATCAAGAATTTGTCAGCACCAGCTCATGAACCTTCAACCATTGCCATGACTTATGATATTTTTGGTCCTAATTCTATTTGGTACTCATATCTTTACAATTACCTTCATGACCAAGTTCTACCACCTAACTTATCTCAAAAATAAACCAAAGCCTTTATTCATCATTCCACTCATTATTCTCTACTAGGATCCACCCTTTATTATCACAGTTTTGATGGAACTATGCTTTGTTGTTTAACTTTAGTAGAATCTACACTAGCATTAAGAGAAGTTCATGAAGGAGTATGTGGATCTCATTCTAGCAAGGCAGTCCTATCCAAAAATATTTTACATATTGGTTATTATTGGCCCACAATGGATGTAAATGCCCCTACATATGTAAAAAAGTGTGATAAATGTCAATGGCATGTTAATCTAATTCATACCCCACCAAAAACTCTAAAACTAATGTTGACACCATGGCTATTTTCTACATGGGGACTTGACCTCACTGGTAAGATCAACGCCACTTCATCTGATGACCATAAACATATCTTTACCACCACCAAGTATTTCACTAAGTGGGTTGAAGCTATACCCCTCACTTACATGATTAGAAATCAAATTTCCAAATTCATTTTCAACCATCTCATTTATTGTTATAGTATCCCCTCTGACATTATATTTGATAATGGAGGATCATTTAAGAACAAGGATGTAGACCAACTATGTACTAAATATAACATCACACAACATTTTTCTATAACATATTACCCTCAAGGTAATGGCCAAGCTGAGACATCCAATAAAACTATTATCAATATTCTTAAAAATATTTTCAATGATGTCAGTCATGATTGGCACTTATAGATATTCCCTACCCTTTGGGAATATTGAACCAATCATCATACCTCCACAAGAGCCACTCCATACTCACTTGTTTATGATACTGAATTTATCCTTCCCATTGAGTTTGAATTACCTTCACTACGCATATCTTTCAAGCATATCCTAGATGATCATGACTATCGAGTAGCTTGCCTACAAGATCTAGACCTTCTTAATGAGAAATGCATAGTCACGCCCAACAATCCTCAAACATGTCAGAACCAGCTCAAAGGCCACTATAATTGATGTGTTAAGTATAGAACATTTGAACTTGGTGATCTTGTTATTAAATAAAACCAAAAGAATACCATGGTTGAGAATAAGCATAAAGGAAAGATGAAACGAAACTAGATAGGGCATTTCATCATTACTATAGATTATGGATCAAGAGCATATAGGCTTACCACACCAAACGAAGATCAACTTCTTGAGCCGATGAATATTATTCATGTCAAGCAATACTATGCTTGAGTGCTAAGGTGTATTATCTATAAGGACCATTTCAGTTATGCCATTTTATCACTATTCTTATTTGTATAAATAACATCCTTATCCATCCTCTTCATCATATCCACTTTTCACTTTCGACCTATTAGCCTAGTGTGTTCTAAAGTCTAGCCCATTTGACCTTGGTTTTTGCCATTCATTATGTAGTTTCAGCATCAAGGTATCTGATCAGTTTCATCAGTTGGTTTAATTACTTCAGACAAAGATTGTATTTTGGGATAGTGTGATAGAAGTTTTGACAGTTGCATCTTTCATGTGTTATTCCTTTCTTACAACTAATCTTTCTATTAATTATAACCACCTTTTAGAAAATTAGTACCATTGATCTATGCTATTATGTCCTAGTTATAACCGCCAATGGGCAAACTAGGGGTAACATTAAGCCTTGACATACCAACTTCCCACTTCCTATTTCATTCTATCCCTTTTTACCAACCGTGCCTATTTTGTTTGAATTGACTACTACACTCATCGAATTCCTTTGCTATAAGGGCAGAACTATAGTGACTTGAGGTCTTACTTTGGGACTATGTAGGTAGTGCTTGAGACTTGATTAGGTTAGCTCAGCCACGCTCTCATTATTTTATGAGAAACCTAATCCATGCTCTTACCATTTTATGAGCTTGAACCATTTAGTCTCCGATCATTCTTGATTGAGTTGAGATACTCCAAAATAATTCCAAAAATATTTTAAAAATCATTAGAAAACAACAAAAACATTGACCACTTCTTTACCGTAAGGATTTTTAAAACCCTTACTAAGTTACAAGCAAAACACTTTTCATTTAGTTTTTCCATCCTTTTTTGCCTTTTCTCTCACACACTTGCCATTTTGTAAGATCCTATTCTTCTATCACATCCATTCTGTTTGTTTTCATTAGTTAGCACATTCTTCCCATTTCCTGGGAGAACTACATTTGGCCTAAAGTTTTTTACTGGATATTACATCTATGGAACTATGTAGGCAGTGCCCACTTACCTAGTGCATATAGAGATAGCTAGGCCACCCCCTTTCTTTTCTTCTATTCCCTCATTTTTTTCATTTGTTAAGTTGTCATCTATTTTCTAAGGACAATGTTCGTAGGATTTCTATTGCATTATTTATTTGTTTGTTTTTGCTTATTTCATTTGTTTCTTTACTTGTTTGTTTGCTTTCAACATTGTTTCCTTGATGCAGTTTATGTGTGTTCATTGCGTAATTCCTTTCCCACTCTTATACTCAAATCCATCCATATTCATATGTTTACAATGTCATCATGGTTTCTATCATTGGTGCATCATTTTATATTAAGTATTAGATTATGGGAGTCAGTCCTTATACATATTTCAATCAAGTCCTCATGATGTTATACCATGATGTCTACCGACATGTGCTACAAAAAAACTTAGCTTCAAGAAGTCTATTTAGCAATGGTGGCATCTCTTCAGCATCAATATCTCGATTCCATCCTAATCATATCCCAAATAGAGTAATCAAACATGAAAGAATTCCAACCTTTATTAGTTCAGATAAGCATCTCCCTACTAGTAGGTTGTTCCAATTCATCATTACCCTCTATGTTAAGTTATCATCCTCCTCGACCAAGTTTATCATATTTTTCATAATTAGGGTCCAATGATTATAACCACCTATGGGTAAATCATTGCACACCGTCTCACCTACATTTCTTAAATAGTATAACCGCCTTTGGGAAAATCATTGTGTTGTCACCACTTTACTTTTTTTGCCTATACAGGGGCATGTTATGTTGTCTATTTGTCTTAACTAGGGTATCTCCATCTTCTCAATGATTATAACTATCTTTAGGCAAATCATTGTGTTATCATGCCACATTGCCACTATCGAGGTACAATGGTTATAACCACCTTTGGGTAAACCATTGTGCACTGTCTCACTTGCATTCTCAATGATTTTGATTACTTTTTTAGTATCATTGTGTTTTCACCCCATCATCCTTCCTTTCTTTGGTCCCCTCATTTTGATTCTTTCTTTTCAATGGACTGTTTATTGACCTACTTATGCCAACCACTCCTTCGAGGGGGCATCATACCGTTAGTTTATCGTCATTGTAGTTGTAGGCATACATGACCTTTTCATTCTTTGAGAAGACATTACTATGCTTATATCTTGCAATGCCTTCTAAAATAGGGGCAAACTGTAGATACCTAAATCTGGCCACCAATAACCTCTAATCAGGCTTTTGGCCACTTTCCACATAAAATGCATAATTTGGCCTAAAAATACTAAAACACATTAAATGATGTGAAATTGACATATTCAAGTGCCAATCTTAGCCAATGTATCATTAAATGGGGCAATTCAATTTATGAACCAATTAAATTTGATCAGATAATTTCAAATCAAAATGTTAATTTTGCACTTGGGTGCTCTAGATTGTTATTTCCTATCAAATCTCTTACACGAGACACGTGGCTTTGATATTTACTATTGGTAACATCCTAAATGGGATAACGGATCCAACACATTTGACATCACTTTCCAAATCTAATCCAATCAAATTTTGGAACAATAACAAGGCATTTTGATCAATTTGAGTAAGTTGTGCACAAAGTGCTTAAGCATGCTTAAGAGCTAATTAATCCAAATCAAGGCATAATTAATAATTCCATGGAAACTTGTTGAAAACTTATTTTTGGAAATGAATATTGAATATCTACATTATCAAGTGACTTTTTTTTTTGCGAAGACATCCCTAAGCCATAAATGCCACAAATATTAAGATGCATGCCCTCCATGCTTCATGAATGCCTTCCATGATTCCATCTATGCCTCTTAATTGCCCCTTCTTCCAATGTCATGATGAGGATAATTAAAAACTTAATTCCAAAAATTGAATTAATCCTCAACCACACATCTCAATTTCATGATGGATGGTTCAAGTTGATTTTAGACATTCTCAAAAATCTATAAATAGAGAGGCTAAGAACATCATTTCTAAGACTGGATAATGCAAATTTATAATGCAGGATTGGTTCTAAAAGCTTCATAAAACTAGTGTCACCATGCCAAATTGATTCCAAGACAAGCCAAGCCACAAGCCAAAAGGTGCTAAGGAGATATGGAGATAGACAAGCTTCCATTGTCAAGGACTTCATGAGCACAAAACCGAGCAAGCCACTACTACAAAGGCATTTGGAGCATCCAAGGAAGGTGAAAGAATTCTTATATTTTATTCCTTACTTTTTAGTTGTATTTTTAATTTATTTTTGTTAACTAAGCTCTCTATAGTGTCTAGGCCTAGAGATATTATACTAGTTAGTGTGTTTCTTTCATTTTATTTTCATTTTGGAACTAACACCATACTAACCATCCTCTCTTGAGTCAAATTCCTAGATCCACATTAACTATTATATGGCTCTTTTTATATTCTAAGAACATGAGACTGAGGTACTAAAGTGACAAGTAATAATGACAAATTGGGAATGTTAATGTAATTTTATCACTGTCACACACATAACATTTAGTCATCATGATTTGCATATAGATCCTTGACTTGATTAATTTATAGAGGGAATTTTCTATTAATGAACATAGGGCATATATAGATCACATTTGATTTGATGACTGATTTAAATCATTATTAAATATGGTTTTATTTTGATATAGAGGTGTGCTTTCTTCCATAACTACCTATTGAGCCATTTGATAATTTGGTATTTTTGGTGGGTTTATATGGGGTTTCATCATTGTTTTGTTTTAAAATAAAGTGGATAGAGTGTAATTTAATAGTTACTTAGTTTTATTTCATAGTTATTTTGTACAATTATTTTTTTCAAGCGATATTTCAAGATGGTTTTTTAGAAAATAACCAATAACAATATTATATAATTAGTATATCACCTTACCGAAGTAATAACTCTTAAACCACAAATGATAATTCTAAATTTTTATATGCATTAAAAGATGATAAAATAGATAAGGTTTGATTGCTTTATAGGCTATGTTGATGCAACCCTTTAGAGGTATTTTTAGATCAAAAATGTTTTGAAAGGTCTCAAAAATATATAATTTTTTAAAAAATGAAGTTTAGATTTTAATGAGTTCCATGTCATGAAAAACCTCTTAACTTCTTGGAAGAGCACTTATCATGCAACGATTCACATTCAAAGTTAAATCATACTATGTTTTATTTGTTAGACTATCCACTTTCTTCTAAAAAATAAATATAAATGAATCGTCATCTAATTTGTAAAAATGAACAGAGTGAAGATAGAGAGAAAATAAGTTTTGCAACTTTTCATTTATTTATAAATATTTTTGTTTTTTTTAAATATTTAAAACCAAAAAATTTTAGAGGTCAATAACTTCTTTTCATAATAACACATAAGAAATAATTTATATCTCTTTTAAAAAATAACATGTTTCACATTTATTAATAGTTGTACATACCTTTTATGTCAATGAAGCAAAAAATTCATAAAAATATATATATATATATATATATATATATATATATATATATATATATATTTCAATTCATTTATGTTTTATCTTCTTATATTTTTATAATATTATTTTATGTTATAATTATTTTAATTAAACTATTTATTTAATAATACATTAAGTTTCTAAAATTTAATGTGGTGTCCAGTAAATTTCCGATCCAATCTAGATTAAAATTTAAATATATCTAAATCATATCCAAATAATTTTTATGCATGGGTGTATATGTGTAATATCATTATTTTTATTTTATTTTTTTAAATGTTTGAAGAAATATAAAATATTCTCTATACATGTTTTTAAGTTTGTCGGTCAATAATTTGTCACTTTATGAAAGAATGTTAAATTTTTTAGGTGATATTTATAAATTATTTTACAATTATCTTTTGAAGCCCTATAAACTCTTTGTACAAAATCTACCTTGTAAGCGCATAGAAATTTCAGTGCATGCACAATTTTGTAACGATCACGAAGGTTTTCTCGTAACCCAAAACCCTAGGTGTTATCTATAGAGAATTGTAAAATATAGTCTCTTGATTGAAATTATTCTAAAATATTATAGTTCGTGATTGGCATATTATGTTATATAGATGTTTTTTTAAATACCCCATATATTTTACGATGTATCGAGTGTTTAAGAAAGGTGCATCAATGTTAAGAAGAAATGAGAGAGTAGTTTTATATAAAATAATTTTTTGTAGAGATGTTTATAGTTTTGAATTTTTTATAAAATATAAGTCTATATATATATATAATTATCATTTTATTAAATAATTAGTATTATTTATACCGAAAAAAAATTTCAATTAAAGGTAAAAATAAAGTTTTGAAAGGGACCCCACTCTATAACATTATAGAAAAATATAGCACTAAAATTATAATTGGAACACTTTTGTCAGCGAAAAATAAAATATGTTATAAAAAGGTCTCACATAAGTGGCAAATTAATAACAAACAAGCAAGAAAACAAAACAAAAATTACAACCCTCTAATAACATCCCTCTATGGGAGTAGAGGATCATGTTTAATGGATTTAAACTCTTCTTGACAAAACCTTTCTTCTTATTTTAACTTAAAACAATCCATTCATCACCCTCCCCAAAAAACAAATTGAGGGGAATGGCTATTTCAATTGAACTAATGGGTTGATAGCTCATTAAAGGAGCATGAGATGCTAAACCTCTATTAAGTGCTATAGATGAATCTATATCCTCTGCTTCATTTGTGGGATTCATTTCTTCAATGACATTTCCTAGTTTATATGTATTATTGTTTGATTCTCTAGCTATTTGGTCTTCATTAAGCATTTCAACATCTATATCTGATTTAGAGTCCTCACCCTCATCATCACACAAAATTGTGACTGTCAAATGTTCTTCCAAATTGTCCTTCTACCAAGTCAGTCTTTGTTTTTGCTTAATAAACTAGCAATATGAAACCAAATTGCCTACTCCAAAACACCTATGACATATGAAGGGAAGATCCTCATAATCGAGGGATTGTGTCCAAAAATGGTCCTTAACTTTCAAATCAATTTGAGATGGAAGATATACTGAAATATCAACATTTACCAAAATTTAGGCATATGTTGAATGACCCAGATTCTTCATTGAAGAATTTGTTAATAAAAATTATCTTAATGGGTTGCTTAGAAATGTGAAGATACATTCAGACCAAAAGTGAAACAGTAAATGAGATAATCTAACCCAAATAGGGCGAACATTGAATGATTCTATCAAAGGATTAAATTACATAAACCATGACTTGACAAGTAAAAAATACTCATTCCAACTCCAAACCCAATTTTTAAAAATCAAATCCATATCCTCTTTACAGTAAAAAACCACAACAAAGAATCCCTTAGCATAGGGACAAAAATATACACTTGTGGAGCTCCGACAGAGTAGGCCAAAAACCAATGAAACAGCATATGAGTTCTTTTGAAGTAAAATGTTTTACTCTTTATAGAACTTACTTAAGATCTTACCCTTCAAAATAAATCAAATATTTAGAAATAGTCAGGTTTAGGGGCTTCAACTGATGGTGATTATTCTAAG
The DNA here is from genome assembly GCA_037957365.1 of Torreya grandis. Lineage (NCBI taxonomy): Eukaryota > Viridiplantae > Streptophyta > Pinopsida > Cupressales > Taxaceae > Torreya > Torreya grandis. The sequence goes on along the minus strand of JARHVA010000923.1, from coordinate 1,031,692 downwards.
AAATAGCTTCCACAAAAATGGGTTTTGGTTGTTTCCCTGTAGCTCTACATGCAACCACATAGGATCTTCTATTAGTTATCCTCTACTTTACCTCTATAACAAATTGATATTTAGTCTAAGAATCATGCAAAGGATTTGATGAATCCCCTCCCTTCATGCATTCCTCTATAACTACCATTGAGATCTTATTCTTCAAGTTACAAGCCCCATGAATGGTTAGATCAACCTTATGATTAGATCAACATTATTTATTGTTAGTTTATAATTAGAATTTTATGTTATATATGTATAATCCATCACTTATATGTATTTTCAGTTTTTTATTGGGTAAGTGCAACTTGGGGGACAAAAAAGGGCCTACCTGTAGACATGAATTTTTTGAAATTTTAGAAATGTGAACTTCTACAGATAATTAGAGATAGCTACACTCAAAATTTGAAGATGATATAAAAACATGAATTGTAGAATTTTGAGTCTAATTTCCAAAAACCTATTTTTTTTGAAAAATAGTTAAGTATTAATAGGTCAAACATCTAAAATTTTAAGATGACCTTATATTTTTTAAGAAAATTTGATTTGTACCATTCTGTGTGACCCACCATTTTTTGAGCATCTTTAAATATTGTTAGAAACCCTTTCATGAATACTTAGATTAAATCATCTAGTGTGTTATGAACTTTTTTTACATTTTATTTGATGAATACATTTTTTTTATTAATTTTGCAATTAAGTATATCCTAAAAATTTACAAAAAAGTTGATAGCTATCTATGTGCCCCACCCTAACTACCTCAAACAACATGAAAATTGATGTTTTTTTTTAAACATTGTGTAGAATTAGGCCTAGGTTTTTACCATATAATTTGTTTTTCATTTGGATCAATGAAAAACAAATTAGATAAACATGAATAGGCATGTATGGGTGAGGCATGTAGTGGCCTAAAAAAGGTGTTACTAGAAACAAATATAGTTTGAACCCTTAAAATAGCCTAAAAATTATTAAAATAATATATTTAGAAAGAGGACAACATGCTTGTCATAATAATAATATTTTTTCAAATTTTGATGTTGAAATATATAGCATATTTGGAAATTGTAGTTAAAATTGGTTAGTTTTTCTTAAAACTCTCGGTATCGATTGTAGATGCACAATCCCAAGCCTTTGGCTCAAAAATCCAAGCCATTTTGAGCCTAAAGGCTTGATTTTCAATTTAAATTTAAATAACGTGTATGTGTTATTTTAAATTCAAATAACACGTACGCATTATTTTAGATTCAAATAACACGTACACATTGCTATGTTATAATTCTAAAACCAACTCCATGAGCATTTAGGAGTTGCACATGAAGCCAATTTTGTCCATAAGCTTATATTTACTACTCTAAATATTAAGTATAAGTTTACATTTATATTGATACTTTAAATTTATTTTAGTAAATATAAGAAATTAGGGACACTCATCATCTAATAGAGTTGGTCTCGTAGTTGCACATCTTACGATGTGGAAAATATTTTTTAAAAATCCAATTAGTTTAGTACTTAGGCATTTTCAGGGTCTAAATATTAAACTTAGGGATTTTAGGACATAACTTTTGCAATTGATATCCATTTTTGGTAAACATATAGTCAATTTTTAGGTTTTTGTGCCTTCTAGATTGATTCTTGGCATTTTTAAGAGTCTTAGGTTTGTCAAAAATGAAGTTTTCAAACCACTCACTTTATAGTTGATGTAAAGTGGTGTGATTGAGGTATCATAGGTCATATTTATGACCTACACATATCAAATAACCACTTTTTGTTAATTCGACTTATTCATCATCCTTCCCTCATCCTTGATCACTACCTACTCATTCCTCATCACCCCTAATCACTCCCTCATTGAAACTCACTATCCCAAGTCATCTTTAATCACTCCCTTGTCATCCATAATCATGCCTCCATTAACGCTCACTATCCCTCATCATCCCTAATCACCCCCTCCTTATCCTTGATCATTCCCAATCACTCTTTCCTCATCCCTCATCATACCTAATCACTTCCTCATCCCTATTCACTCCCTCCTCATCCAAAATTACTCCTTCATTGACCTTATTTGTCTCTCATCATCCATAATCACTCCTTCATCAATTATCACCATCCCTCATCATCCCTAATCACTCACTTCTCATCCCTCATAATACCTAATCAATCTTTCTTCATCCCTCATCATCACTAATCACTCCCTCATTGACCCTCACCATCCCTCACGATCCCTCATCACTCCATCATTAACCCTCAGCACCCCTTACCATCCCTAATCACTCCCTCATCATCTAGCATAAGTCTTTACTATAAAGATATCTTTGATTCCAATAATATGCTATTTAATCCATTATAATAGAAATTAACTCTTTTCTAGGACTTGTGTTGTCAATACCCATTTTTGATAGTCAATTTTATTATTGAATGAAATGGAAGATCTTCCAAATTTATAGTCAAGTAACATAAGTATTAACATAAAATACAGTCTAAATTTTAGTTCATAAAATTATATTTGTTGTGAATCTAACTAAATGAAACTTTATTCTATTGCACCTTTGGTAGTTTGGTTCAAAAGATAAAAATTAAACTCAAATCTCTTGTATAATTTTCTAATTCTGAAAAGATTTGAATCAGATGCAAATTTATTTACTATTTCCCATTCCTATATAACTTGAATCTTGGTTAGGTTCACACATGCACTCCTTGTGTGTGTAATGTGTCCAAAATATTTTATCTCTTACATGAAAAATGAACATTTATTCATGTTATCACAAAAATATGTTCCTGCAAAATGTGAAACACTAGTTCAACATGGTGTAGATGTTCATCCCATGTTTTCTAAAGATTAAGATGTCATCAAGGTAGATTTAAAAAAATGGCATAGGTAAATGGCCTAATGATGTCGTTCAACATCTTGAAATGAATGAATTAGTTATATGAGTTAACCTAAATGGCATAATTAACTAGTCAATCAATCCTTCCTTTGTTTTTAAGACTATATTACAAATGTCTAAAGGTTTAACATGAATATGATGATAGCCAAACTTAAGATAAATTTTGGAAAAGACTTCTACGCCATGGATATGGCAGAAAAAGGCCTTAATATTTAAATGAGGATAATAGTTATTCACTTTAATATTTTAATATTGTTTTAATTGATTCACAACTTTGGCACAAATACAATTATGTTTCTGCAAGGCAATGATTTGGGCATAATGTGTCCATTATCCATGATTTCTTGAATCTACCACTTAATCTATTAATTCTCTAGAAATGATATGTTGTATAAAGAGGTTTGAGGTATAGGTAGTTAAGGGATCAAATAGAGATATTTTTAGTTCCAACCATACATTTGGTTCATAATATATTATCTACTTAACTTTTTATATTGATACATAACTTGTACCCACTTCTCGAGATGTGAAATTAGATAGCTCATAGTGTGACACTCTTCATTGTGAAGTTATGAATTAAGCAACACTTTCCAATCTTGGAATACTTGTTCTAATCATTTGAAAATTATTTTCCACTCTTTGGTATGATGACTCAATTAATATACATACAAATAGAAGGATTTAAATATAATTATTCGGATCATAAAATGTAATCATATGAAAATCAATTGATTGGTTTCAGGAAATCACATAGCTTGGTGATCCTCATGTATTTACTACCCATTTTTGGTGCTATGGTGGTTTTACTTGCTTCTCTTTTCTTGGCAGATTTTAAAATATGAATTACATAATTTATAACAGGCCCACAATTTTTCATAGGTGTTAAATATATGTGTTTCAAATTTGCCTCCACATCATTTTGACGACTATGTCTTGTATTTTATGCTAGCACTCAACTCTCCAATTGTATCTCCTAACATTGTTAAACTCCAAAAAAACCATCATGGTATTGAATGGAGTGATTAAGGATGAGGAGGAGTTGAGTAGAGATGAGGAGGGAGTCAATAGGGATGATGAGGGATGGTGAGGGTCAATGAGGGAGTGATTAGGAAGGATGAGGGAGTGATTAGGGATGATGAGTGATGGTGAGTATTAATGAGGGAGTGATTAGGGGAGTGAGGAATGAGGAATGAGTGATTAGAGATGATGAGGTGTGATGAAATAATGATTAGGGATGATGAGGTGATACAAGAACAACACTACCCAATATAACTAGTGATATAGTTTACATGTTTAGAGTATTTAGAAGGTGGTCAAGGTCATAATAAGTCTATAGGGGTCTTTCTAAGTTTCTAGTTTTGTGTCAATTTTGAATTAGAGTTGTATTGGACTTTCCTGCCAAATATTTCATTTAAATTTTTGAACTTTTATAAAGACTTCAATCTTGTTTCAAGAAGTCCAAATAATGAATTTGGTGTGGTTAGACATTAGACTTTGGTGTGGACACTCTCGACATACAAAATAAGTTAGAATTCAATTGATGGTTATTTGGTAATAAGAGTCTTGTCCATGCCTTATTTTGTATTCAGAGTCAGATTAAAGAGAGTTGGAGGGGGTAGGATTCAAAAGGATGAATTTAAAGAACCCAAAACAAGTGAATAAAGACAATTTTTTATTATTTTTAGATAAGAAAGCAAACACACCTTACTTCTTCTTAAATATGTGCAAAGATAGTTGATAGTGTGCATGATTATGAAACATGATTAGTATCCAGTTCTTCATGATATTTGTGTGAGTGGTAAGTTTAAAATATATTTTACTTGATGGTGATTATGGAATTTTTCATTTGAGTTTCAAATCTTTTGAATGTTCAAATTATAAACTGTATACCCTATGTTTTTACAAACTATGCCTTGAAATTTGAGTGAAGGTCAAAGTCCTATAGAAGAGGATATTCTATTTGGTAGGATTTTGGAATGTATAAGTAATTAGTAACTTGACATAACAATTCATTATTAGTTTTTAAACATTGTATGTTGTTATTCTGCTAAGGACATTTTATGTTAAATAATACAACCCTATCTTCTATGAGTAAAAGTTCTGAGTATACATCTATGTGAGAAGGTATATGCATGTATCGGAGTGAAAATTCAAATGTATATGTTGGTGATTTGATTATCATATGATAATTAATTATTATAATATTTCAAGTATCTTTAATATATTTGGATGATTAAAAAGAAAACTAACATAGTCCTGTAATCATTAAGAAACTTAACACAATCAAAGTGGTATCGCATGGAAATTGGAAAATTTAATGTTATAGATAGAAGGAATTAATTTTTTAAAGTGTGTAAACATTTTTTAGAGTATTATAAACATTAATGTTGATTTATAACCCTTTTTGGAATGAATTAGAATAAATAACCTCTTCTTAGATTACTATAGACTTGTGACTAAGTAAACAGTCTATTCAAATGGGGTTAAGTCAATCTAATGTAGCTTAAAAAGGGAAATATAACACTTGGAAAATGGGAATAGGGCCAACTTAGACCTAATCCAATAATCAAAGTCATTAGAAATGCCTTTGTAACATTGAAATCTCATTTTGACCCTTCTTGTGTCTATGAAACCAATCCAAACACTATATTAGGGTTTCTACTTTCAAAGTGAGTTTTTAGGATTTGTAACTGTCGATAATTCATGAAATTTGGTGAAAATTTTGAGTTCAACATGCACAAAGATAATATAGTGTTTTTTAGGTGTGTAAGTATGGATAAGTATGGATGGGGGAGGACTGTGTGGTAGACAAGGTAGAAGGAAACCTAAAGACCTAATCCGAGAGTAGAAAAAGCCAAAAGAAGTTATCAAATAGTTGAAATAAAGCCTGGAACTTTGTGAATAAAGGGGATATATTATATGGTATCCATAAATGAGTTTGATTTGATTATTTGAGTTCGTACAAGAAGAGTCTATGATAGAGTAAGAGGTAGTGTATGATATGTGGATTGTGTTAAGAAGTTAAGTAGGGTTGAGAAGAAGTTAGAGAGAACTCAAAAGAGTGGAAGGAAGTTTTTTAGAGCCCTATTAAAGACTAAGGAACTAGAGACAAAATTTGATACAAGTTGTTATAAAGAGTAAAGACTAGTAAGGGGGATAGTCTCAAAGTAAGAGAGATTAAATGCAATAAGTAAAGAGAATAGAAGGAAGAGTTTAGTGAGACCATCCAAAGAATGGTGGATAATGAATGAAATATATATGTGAATTTGAAATGTTTTCAGGGTCCAAATATAGAGATCAAGTAAGAAAAGACAAACTAAAAGATATGTGGATATTGGCAAAGAGTTTGGACAAGCAGAGTATGTAATAGGGATCTGCATCATGAGGGATGGTGAGGGGAAATGAGTGAGTGATTATAAATTATGATGAATGGTGAGGGTTAATAAGGAAGTGATTAGAGATGATGAGGGATGAAGAGGGAGTGATTAGGGATGATGAAGCGATAATTAGGGATTGTAAAGGCTAATGAGGGAGTGATTAGGGATGATGAGGGATGGTGAGAGATAATAAGGGAGTGATTAGGGATGATTAGGGTGTGATTAAAGATGATGAGGGATGGTGAGGGTCAATGTGGGAATGATGAGGGATGAGGAGGGACAAGGAGTGAGTTATTAGGGATGAGAGGGTCAATGAGGGAGTAATCAAAGATCATGAGGGAGTAATTAGAGATGACTAGGGATAGTGAGAGTCAATGAGGAAGTGGTTATGGATAATTAATAATGATGAGAGAGTGATTATGGGTGATGAGGCATGAGTAGGAAGTGATCAAGGATGAGGGAAGGATAATGAATAAGTGAAATTAACACAAAGTGTTTATTTGATGTATGTAGGTCATCAATGTGAACTATACTACCCCAATCACACCACTTTCCACTAATTTCAAAGTGAGTGGTTTGAATACTTCAAATTTGACAAACCTAAGACTCTTAGAAATGCCAAAAATCAATCCAAAAGGCACAAAAACCTAAAAAATTACTATATGTTTACCAAAAATGGATATCAATTGTAAAGGTTGTCTTAAAATCTTTAGTTTTAATACTTAGACCCTGAAAATATCTAAGTACTAACCAGATTGGATTTTAAAAAACTATTTTCCACATCGTAAGGCATGCAACTATGAAATCAACTCTATCAAATGTTGAGTGACCCTAATTTCTTATATTTACGAAAATAAATTTAAAGTATAAGAAATTAAATGTAACAATATAAATGTAAACTTATGCTTATGAAAAAAGTTGGCTTCACATGCAACTCCAAAATGCTCATGGAGTTGGTTTTAGACTAATAACAAAGTAATGCATATGTGGTTTATAATGTGTATGCATTTTATAATGCATACATGTTATTGTATTCTCAATAACACATACGCGTTATGGCTTGGTAATTACTAAGCTATAATTTTAATAATGTGATCGTGTTAATTAAATAATTTGATCACATTACCTAAAATGTCCATGGAATTATCCCCTAACTCTATGCACATACCCTATTAGTTATAAATAAAATAAAATTTATTTGGAATGGGTTTATACCTTAATTTTATATAGGGAGAATAACAAGAACACCTATACTGAAGCACTAGAATGAATTTATGTTCATCATAATGAATAAGTTTTCTAATATGGATATTATGCTTTCCTGAAAAAAGAATGTCTTTGCACAAGACATTGTGCACTCCCTAAATCATGTTTGGGTCACTTTGGGCTACCTTCATCCATCGTGTTTGATCGTGATCCATGGATTGTCAATTATTTTTGGCATCCATTGTAGTAGATGTTAGATACACTACTGTATTGGTCTAAAACATTCCATAAAAAAAATATGGGAAAAACTAAATTTGTCAATTGCACATATCTCTTCATAGTTATATAGTTCAAATTCCATTAAAGACATGTATTTAATCTGACCACATGTTACACAAATAAAACCACACCATCTAGCAAATAGTTATGCACATAGGAAAAGGAAGCATACAAAGTGTGCATGTAGAATTATTTTACTAATCTCAAAACCCATATTAGATTTGTCACATATTCATATATCAACATCATAGCTACCCTACCTCTCACACTAGTTGATTAATGCATAAATAATTTAAACAAATAAATGACTTACAATTATCTTTACAAGCCAAACTACTTCCACAATTGGTTAGTATACATAAATGATAATACTCCAAGCTTAGAACACCAAAACGAAGAGCAACAACATGAGGATACAATTATTCAATGTGTTAGTATGAAAGGTGACAACATAATATAGTAAAAAATAATTTTATTAAAAAATTATTATAATAACATCATGACAACCACACGAAAAACAATTTATAAAGAAGAATGAGAAATAACATAACAAAGATTGTATATATAATGTATTCCCTCATATAACTAATAGGAAGGGTCATTTTTAGATTTGAAAAATAAACTTCTTATTAAAAAATTAAGACATTAAAACCTTTCCCCTACTAGAAAACATATATTTTATTTCAAAAAAAATGAATGTTTACATGAAAAATGCTAGAAGAATAGACAAAATTATATATATTCTATTCCTTACAACAACTATATGATTAATTTGGACTAGGTTGAGACAAATAAACACATTTTAATATTCATTAAAAATATCATTTGGGACATTAAAATTATATAAGAATATCTTTCCTATATTCTAGGAAGAGTACAACCTCCTATAATATCTCATTAATAATAAACCTATATATGTGAGTTTTTTGTAACTTAAAAAACTAATAACTCACAACTCAAATATTCTATTTACTTAACCAATTCCATGTAAGGTTAATTTCCCTAACATTTCCTTGCCCCCCTCCCCTTGCCCCTCTTCTTAGTACTTACATAGAGATAAAATGTCACACTCAAGAATTGCAACATGCCACTATGGAACTTGCCTCATGATCTTGATTCACACATGCAATGCATTGGGCTTGTGCATATAATTGTGCACTATTGGGATTTCACGATACATCAAACATGTTGTGTTCTCATAGATGGATTTCATGGATGGATACAACCACCTAGGTATGAATAAGGACATTTCAACCTATTCATCCTCCACACTTATATACTCGGATGGTTTTACATAAGATCTATGAAAAACCTAAAAATCTAAGTATCATGATGCTACAATACTTTGGGATTTAGTACTCCATTATATTTTTATATCAAGGAATTGCATTTGAAAATACTCACACATTACAAGTGAACATGTATACACTTATGTTCTTATTTTCTCACATATAAACCAGTACTAAAAATAAAATATATTTTCCATGATAGTAGAATCATCCCATCTTTAGTGGCTAATGAGAGGTGTAGAAAGCTTCCATCCTCCAATGCCTTCAAACTCCTTCACATCATTGCTTATTCATTTGATGGAAAATTAAAGCTCAATTATTTCCACATTGGTCTTATATTATAACTTCCCCCTCTATGTGAAACATAATAGATGTCGATTTGAACCCAGAATACATCTGTACAAGAGATATTTTTAACTTTGAGTCTTTTAGCATATGTGACTAACTAAACAAATATAAACATGAAACTATTAGTATACAAACTATACCAAACCTGCTGAAATATTTAGATGGACTTTTGACCAAACCACATATACTTATGTCTATAATAAAATTCACTTTGGATAAAGAAATCTAAAAAATAAGTTACCTATTAAAATATTCTAAAACTACAATCTTTGGAACTATTGATCGAGAGGACAAGTTGATGTAACATGAGCTCAATATAGGAATAATTTTGTCTGCCATTTGTTGTTGTTTGAATTTGTATGGAAAGACATTAAATTTTTATATAAATAAGAGTGATTCTTTCAGCTTCCATGCAAAATTCTTGTTGCATTACCTAATAAGTGGATTAGACAATCCATGAATGTGTCTTCCACTCATAAAACAATACAGTCACTTTCTTACCCCTATAAAAAGTCATAGACATAATCTTAGATGACACATAGCTTTTGAAGTGTAGAATGTAGATATGAATCAGCTAAGGTTGAGTTTGATATATCTCCCCTCTTACGAGTTGAAGCTTGAAACTGTGGTTAAGGTGTAGGCAAATCTATATCTATTCAAGTTGCAACCCGATATCTGTCGAGCTCACCAAAGGTGTGTGAATAACATAGAATTATCTATGACATTTGGTTGAAATTTTAGAATTTTTAATCCATTGAAGGAATGATTTCATAATGCACGACTCATTTCAACCTTTTGAGCTAATAATTTCATCATCAATGATTTAACATACTTCTAAAAAATAAATAAACACACAAAAAAACTCTAAATTTAGAGCGAGTGTAAACTAAAAATCCAAAACTCCATTACGACCAAGAGTTTATAGAATTTTTCACAGCACAGACATTTTCAGAGCAGAGTTTCAATGGCTTCCTCATCTCATAGTCCAGCTCCTTCTACATATTCAATTGTAGGGTTGACCAAATATATTGATGAAAGATTTTATTTAGTGGCTTTGAACCACAATATCAAACATTACTCTATTATTTGGGATGAGGTCGATGTATTCGAGCCATACAAGGCTAAAGACCAGCTTTCAATTTTCACATAGAGGTATAAGGGTGACTGGTTGGAAATAAAAGTGGTTGAACTCCATAATGCTAAAACTAAACCAAAGGTAGTGCCCTACATTGACCTATTATTTAATTTATTTGTGAATGGGAAAGTCTCCAAAAAAATATTAAACTTTAGGCTAAGTAAAACTCCACCAGTTCTTGTTTCCTTGGAAATCTAATTGTGCTTGATTATTGGTGTAATCTTAGTAGCGTATAACAAACATTGGTTTTTGATTACTTATCCAACCTTTAGTTCAAGTGTTGGTTTAGAAAGGTTTCATTTTGCTTGACCCACAAGCCTCCTTTTCTACCTTATCTTCCCCCATTTTTTTGAGTTTCTTTTGGTTAGACACACCTTAGGTTAGATCCACCATATATTTTCCCATCTCAAGTAATTTTAGATTGATTCATAGCTAAACCATCTGTGGTAAACAAACTGCTTTGCTCATTGCTATTCTACCAATAGGTTGTTTACAAAACCCAATAGCTCACAACTCATGCCTTGGAGTGAATTTCATTCATAGATCCTGAAATGTTAGAGGTTACCGTGTAAGGTTATTAAAGTGTGCATACAACCTACATCAACAAGATGTTACAAAACAACACCAAGAATCAATGATTGATCATTGCTTCTCCTAAATGACTACATCTATACCAACTCACTAGTTACAATATGCTCCAAAACTAGTTCATTACTTGATTGATTACCCATATAAAGGACATAAAGGTTCCTTATATAGGAAGATGAAGAGGTGAGAGGTAATTGATAATTGATGGTGTAGAAGGTGGAATCATTCCCTATGTACACCTAACCCTTCTCATACACGAGGATAACTACGACATTAAATATGCATATTAGCAATATTGTGTATATAGTATATCTCCCCTTTTATAGTAAAATTAACTAAAGGGGACTTCACATCAAGTGTGAATATGACACACACCAATATTAAACACCAAATGTATTACTTCCCTTAAATAAGCTAGGTGAAACTTTACACAACTATCTTTACAATCCTACCATCTTAACTAAAAGACTCAATGAGATATGCCAGACTAAATAAATGAGTTTCTATCAACAACATAACTACCCTACATCTCACACTAGTTGATTAATTATTAATAATTTGAAAAAAAAAATGACTTACAATTATTTTTATTAGCCTAATTACCTCCACAACTGATTAGTAAAAATAAATGATAGTATTCTAAATTAAGAACATAAAAATAAAGAACAACATAAAAATACAATTTAATGTATTAATATAAAAGATAACAATAAAATGTATCATAAATATATTGTATTAAAATATTATTATAATAAAATATGATGACAATTATATAAAAATTATAAAGAACAACAAGAAATAATACAACAAAAATTGTCTATATAATCCATTCCTTCGTACGACTATCAAGAAGGTTCATTTCCAACTTTGAACTATAAACCCTTTATTGAAAAATGAACACACTCACCAAAACCTTACCCTGGCCAACCCTAGTGGATAGCATATATGTTCTTTCAAGACACAATGAGTATTATATATACTCTATTCCTTCCAATAACTATCAAGGAGGGTCAACATGAGATTTGAACCATGAACCCTTCACTATGTAAATGAAGTGTCTCATTAGGGACAAATTTTGGAGAAAAGGTTGGCATAAAGTAGCATTGAAACCCCCTCTAGTTAAATAGTGTTGATTTGGCATACGTCCAACTAATACAAAATACAATTCCATTGTCCCTTTGACACAATACTTGCATTTTAGATGGGCCCATTTTGCAAACCACTTTCTTTTCTTTAATAAAAAAATTACAAAAAAACCCACTCTCTTCTCTTTTTGGAAAAAAAAGAACAAAGAAAACACATTCTTCTCTTTAATCATCCTACGTTAGTTGTTTGATATTAATTTAATCTTATAATTTATGTCAATACAATAATGTTATAATAGGAATGACTTTTTTATTCATTTAATAATGATCGATTAGTTAAGTGTTTTTCCTTTTTTCTGGTTTTATTCCCTTCTCCATAATTTTATAGGTCTTTTAATTTATCATAATTTTATAATGTTAAGAAAACTTATTTATATGTATATTTTATTATCATAAATATATAAAAATATAGATATATATTAATAATGGGTAAAAAAGAGAGTTTTGAAAGGGGTTTACAATTTAATATATTGTTAAAAAAAATTGACTACGAAAGTTAATATAAAAAATTTACTATTAGATGAATAAAAAGATTTAATAATGTTCGAACTATCACAAAATATATCAGTACCAATGTCTAAAATATAACTAAAGTGAAAAATTACAATCATCTAATCGTTTCGATCATAGAAACAAATAAAACAGTTAAAGAAAATCAACTACAAGGTAAGCAATAAAAATACTTTCTATAATGACAAAAGGAATTGTCAAGAAAAAAGTAAGCTGATAGAAGAGAAGCGATTAACCATTAGCCATGCCCTGTCTTCTCCCACACCGAAAAAGAAAACCCTCCATCGTCCATTGAGATCCATCATTCACCATGTCCTCTACATTAAAATGCAATCTTTCCACCTCTAATCTCCACCCTTTCTTCTTAATTTTTGTGTCCAAAAGATAATTTGACACAAGAGCCGATGAAGGGGTTATCTCAAATAATGAGGAATGGCACAAAACCACAAGAAGGGAAAGTTGAATCCTCTTGAGGTTTTTCCTCATCGGAGACGAAGGCACAATCTTTGGCGAAGAAGGGGAGAAGCACCAAAGAGATGGTAGAGTATACCATGGTTGCGCTAGATGAAGTCTTGATTAGGAGACCCATCCTTCTTCCAAGCCAACTGAGAGGAAAGATGAAGACACTTAGAGGAGCACCCTTTGGCTCAATGCCCAATGAGGTTACAAAAGAAATATCTGAAAGGAAGTCCCAAAGTTGAGAAACTGAGTCCAAGATCCTCAAGAAGATGTTATTTTAACAAAGTGAAAGAGGAGTTTAGAGAGATCAACAATAGCACAAGCCCTCATGAATCTTCTTCCCAAAGAGCCATCATCAAGTTATATGAAGGACCCCACACAATCGATCGGTAATTTGATGTGTTCCTCTTTTCTCAAAGTGGGTGGTAGGGTGTAAAGTTTGATCCAGAGAGGAGTAATGGAGATTTATTTCTAACGGGGTTAAATAAGGGTGATCAACAACAAAAAAAGATGTCGAAGTTACCGAAGTACTAAGGTCTTGAAAGCCAAACAAAATTATGATAAGAAGATCTTTAGAAAACAACTTGGAAGAATATGACGATAAGCATCGAAAAAAAGAACAATGATAAAACTACAAACCTTAAAACTCTTCTTCTTCTATATATACTGGATAAGTTGATCAAAATTTTAATATTTTTAGTATTCAATAAAATTTAAAATATCTAAAATAAAACCTTCTATCATTAATCAGAAAAAAATTATAATAAAATAAAATTATTAATCAATATAATATATATTTTTAAAATAAACACTTAAAAAATAATATCTCCCAACATTAATAATATATATTTAAAATATTTATAATCATTTTTAAAAAAAAAACCTTTCAACCTCTAAATACATACAATTAAATTATGAATATAACTCGTTAATTCACTCAATCTTTCGCACACTTCCTATGAATTGAAAAGAGTAAATTTTACCACTTGGTTCTAAAATACGATCCCTTTGTTTTTTTTCACCTTTTTCTCTTTTTCGTAGTAATAATCTTTCCTACGCAGGGACTCTTGCTATATTCCATAATATATTTTTACTAAGTTGGACTATATGAGAGTGGTATTTAGTTTTTATTTTCCAAAGCTTTATTGACATTGAGAAAAGTTACAACCGTCACAACCATTACAGCCATAAAATAGAAAAGAAAGGATTTTATATCTTTCCATTTTAAAAAAACAATAGTAAATGTCAATGGACAGCCGTCGTCACATATTTCCAAGAAATTGGCAAACGAAAAGATTTAATAAAACGCAGCATCACATGTGGGCAGGACCATTTGTGCCTCAGCGAGTTGTGGGTCATACTTAAAACTTACATTTATTAATCGAAAAAAAAAAAGTTGCACTTTAAAATATCCACTTTCAATACTATTAAAATTTGACTTCATAGCGTATTAGATTTTATCTAAGTTTATTTAAATTTGACTTCATAGTGTATTAGATTTTATCTAATTTTTAATATTACATTTTTCATGTAACTTTTAAATTATATAAGTCTTAACCTCTCAATTTATCAAATTTTATTTAGAAGTCCACATTATTAAGATTTATTATTAGAAACACATTTATTAATAGTAAATAGTTAATTTACATAATAAGGGTGGTTAGGTGATATTTGCGATTTGATTGGAGAAAATTTATTGTGAAAATAATAAAGTGAAATCAAACAACTTTCAAAGCTTCTTTACTAGTTGGGCAAAATCAAGCAAATGAAAAACAATGGCCCTTATAACTCACTTATTGGTCGAGTAAAACCAAATAAGTAAACAAAAAAAAAAAAACTGACTAAGCCTTATGTAAAATCCCTAGAGCAATGCAACTCAAGAAGTGGAAGAACAACCACAAGGAAACCATAAACAACCACAACCAAATGATGTGGAAAAAATTATCGTCGCCATCAAAGAATAGAAGCCAATGATTGCCATAACTATCATCACCACCAACCGAGACATCAAACCCCAATGCCACTAGGGCTATTGCTGGGGAAACCATTGACAAAATAGAGCCGTGTTCATCAAAAAAAGAATGTAGGTCGGCAAGAAATGAGGTATTTAGTTATCAAACTCCTATATAGTGCCAAATGCACAAACAGGGATGCCACCATCGTCCCAGGCAACAAACATAGAACTGAAAAAGAACCAAGCAATTCTCTAGAGGTGTCGCAATGCCTTGACCCTTCTTACCTGACATTCAGTGTCTTTAGAGCTATGATCTCTTAGGTTGAACCCTAAAGCTATAGTTTCAATGGAAGGAGGGAGAGCGAGAGCCTCCTCTAACTCGTTTTCCATTCACATTGGATTTGACTTTGCAACCCATCAAATTTCACCCATAAGTTCTAGTATTTCACCTTACATATAATATTTGATTCGTGTAAATCTTAGCTTTACAATCTATCAAATTTTAGTCACAATTCCACATCACCAAGATTTGATCTTACAACGCATTAATTTTCACCTACAAGTTCTATTTTCACACTTTGCGTGTAATGTGTAAATCTGGGCCTTGCAATCTATTAGAGTTCACCCACAAGTCCACACCGCTAAGATTTGATCTACCAAACAATCAAATTTCACCTAAAAAATTCTACTATCATACCTCACTTGTAATATCTAAATCGTGTAAATCATGGCCTTGCAACTTATCACATTTCACCCACAAGTCTACACTACCAAGATTTGACCTTGCAACCTATTAAATTTCACTTACAAGTTTACAACTTACATCTAATATCTGTGCCATATAAATCTGGGCCTTACAATCTATCAGATTACACTTACAAGACCACACTATCAAGATTTGACCTTGAAACCCATTAGATTTCACCTATAAGATTTACAACTGAACATGTAAATCTTGACTTATAATCTATTAAATTTTGTGAACTTGAGCAAAACATAATAATATGCCCCAATTTTTGACATAAAAGAAACCAGAAACATTTCCAATCCTCTTACTAAAATATTTAAAAATGGTTAATTAAAATTAATAAAGCATAAATATTTTAATTTATATATACAAATATAAAATACATCTATACATATTTTTTTTAAATATATATTTATTAAATATGTTTTTAGATTTATTTTTTAATTATTGATTAAAAAGCAGCCAAAAGACAAAGATCCAAAGAATAACCACAGAAAGAAACAGCCCAACAGGTGAAAACAAGAAAAGGGTGTAACGACCAAGAAAGGGAACAAACAACAGAAAACTTGGATGAAGTTCTATAATTGCAAAAAGTGTACAGCAATTTTTTCTGTAAGAAATGTGATAAATCCATACAAATGATTATGGCATATATTCTGAGACAAAAACAGTCTTTCAATATATAATAAATCCATTTTATATATCATCTCCACGTATATCTGCCAATCAAGTGGACTATTAAACGCTTGAATATATTACAACTAATCTTCCATAAACTACTGCGTTGGACGTGTATACACATTGATTGTAATATGCATTTCACGCTTCGCGACGCAATTCTTGGACGTATACACATGGACTGTAATATCCACGCTCCGCGACAATGTTTTGAATAAGCTTTTCGTTACGTTTTGTCAAAAGCCTTCTCAACTTGCTTGTGATTACTTCATTACTTCTGTACGTGAAAGCGAAAGCTCTGGTTTTTGTCCACTAATTTTGCACTGATTCGGAATTTTCATTCATAAACTTATGAAGTAGATCTCCTGTGTCTGAGAACATTTGTATTTAGCCTGAAATGGCCTGCGATCGTCAGTTTAAGGAAATAATGACAACTGCTCGATTTTTAATGTCGTCAATGAAATATCTCTCCTATCATGGGGTATCTAATAGTCGGCCGATCAAACGCTCGTTTGTAATAAATCAATTTACAATTTATGTTTTTTAATTGTAATTTGATTGGTAAGGATGATGGTTGGTTATATTCATTTATTAAAGTATAAATTTTTTAGATTTCTAATATGAAGTATCAAGCGGTTAATGTCAAGATTGTGTTCTAAATAATTTTGACAATGTGGATGTTTATTACTTGTAGCTGCTCAATAAAAAGAGTTCATTGATTTAGATGTATGCTTACTCAATCAATATTGTAAATCTATTAAATGTTTATTTTTGAAATATAAACAGAAATACCAACATTCTATATAATTTAGTGATTCCATATAATGCCTTCAAACATATCAAAAAAAAAAAATTAAACACATAAAACAAAAATAATAAATCAATGACACTTATTTAATTGGTAGATATTTTACATACAGTATTTATACACCATATAATATATCTATCAAACGCTAAACATAAGATACATGAATATTGGGTCATTTCATCTAACCATTGTTGCATGTGATATTTCTATTGATATCAATTTATTTGAAAGTTTAACATTTTTTTAAATTTATATTTTATCTTTGGTAAATTGAAATAAAGATAAAGTTACATTTTGAATTAATTTAAAATAAGAAGTTTGAAATATATAAAAAAAATGTTGTCCAATATTTAAAGAGTGTAAAATATCTTGTATATTACTATATTATTTGTTGAGAATTTGAAATGTTATAATGTAATTGGTTATCATGAGATAAAAATTAAACAACTAATATATAATATTATGATAATTATTAGATAGTACTATGACAATTATTAAATAATACCATTTTAAATATAAAATATTATGTAGTCAAAATTTATTTCAATTATTAATATATATTTAATTATTGATTGTTATCTCTCATCCTTACCATAATCTAATAAGTTAAGAATAAAATAAATTTTGACTATCTATAAAATAATATATTATTATCTTCGAATCAAATAAAACAAACATTTTCTTTTATTTTTTTATTTTTTTTTTCAAAAAAAAACTTAATAAATAATTAAAGATTCCATTATATTTTAAAAGGAAATTCTTATATATTTCCCATTTTAAATTTCACCATTATGATTACATACAATATCATCAGTACTAAATAATTTTAACTTCTCGTGAGAGGTCCCATTTGTATACATAATGCAACTTGTTTTAAATCTACATGTGTTAAATCCCATGGGGGTAAAGCTTAGAAAACTTGAAGCTTAATTACATACTTGTATCATGCTTGTTGAAACCATAATTATAGAATGTGTTAGTCTCTATTTTTTAATTTTCATTTGAATAAATTTTTATCTAAAGAAGTAAATATTTCTTAATTAATTAGTAATTCTATTTTATTTATATACAAATGATTTATTTAATAAAATTAGTTAGACAGACAACTAAAACGTCTCATAATCAACCTATTTTGTTGGTGATCATTTTTTAGGGGATCATATTGTATAAACTATAAATTATTTTAATGCATACTTAGTTTATGTATATAAAATTTAAATACATACATAAAATAATGGATGATTTGGTTATTAGTCCTTTTCAAGGTAAGATCAATAGATTCACTTTTCAATTCGCTGATTTTTACTCAACTAATTAAAAAACTTGAAATAAGATTATGTTAATAATTTTTAAAAAAATCTAAAATTAAACCTATTATTTTTGGTATATTCTCTAGGTGTTATTTAGACATATTCCTCTACATTAAATATAATTTTAATTTGAAAAACTAATCTTTTTTTAATGTAATGACATTTTTGCAAAACATTTAGTTCATAATAATTCTTACTTTGGCTAGGAAAAGACAACCTCCTTATAGAACCTAGAGTGTGACCAGAGATCCAAATGTACCTCTTAAATCCATGCTCGTAATCCTTCTAACTGTAAAATAAACCATACCAACAAGGTGCACTCATTGATTTGGAGAAGGGCAGATTCTAAGATATCTCATTAATTTTATTAAGCACTCCATATGGAGGCCATTAATTTTATAATTTCAATTAAATTGTATGACATTGTAATTATGGGAAAAAATGTCAAAACAGTTAATCCAAAGTAGAGCTTACACATGGTCATGGAAGAGAAATGCACATATGCCAAGATAGTGGATTGCTTGGACATTAAAACAATAAAAGGAAGGTGGTTATCATCCATGGCAATGGGGAGGTTTGAGGTGTCTTTGCCCTATGATTTTGGAAAGTATAAATTGAGTCCTTCATTGGATGATGTTCCCAACAACAATATATTTCAACAAATTTAGGAAATGCACAAACTCAATTATCAATTTTTTAATATTATTATAATACATAATTTAAAAAACCAAAAATATGGACAATTCATGCAAACTGAGTCACATTTTTAAATCAAGAAGAATTAAATCCTTATCTATACAAAAAAGATAAATATACCTCACTAATTGACCTATAACATTAAATTTTTCTTTTCATTTTACCTGCTACAATCCTTTTCCTAACACCCCGCTACCAAAATAATGTTTTAAATCCCAAGAAAAAGGAATCATAGATCAAAATAACTCAAAAAATGTGGCACCTGGCCAAGCCCATCCATTCTAGAAAACCACTTTTAGTTTATTTAATTTTATCATTTCTTATTTTTTGGTTACTTTTATCAATAAGATATTTAGTATTATGCACTTGAAAGCTTTAACAAAATTTTTTAATTTTAAATTGGTTAATTTTTTGTATCTTAGTTAAATTGAATTTGCTCAAAATCTATGTGAGGTTAATGACTTTTTGTCAACATAATATATATCTTTTATTAATGTAAATCCATTGTAATACAAATAATATTCATTGTATTAAAATATTTATTTAAGGGATAAACAATTATGTTTTTCCTATGGACCTCTACTAGATAATTTAAAATTTTACTAATGTGAATTGAAATAAATTTTCAATATCAATGCAACAAAATCTAGTAGTGATATTTGTAAAAAATAATATATTATCCATGTTAGACTAGAATATTATTAGAATATATTAAAACACTAATTTTGTGTTTAGTTACCAATAAATATAACTAATGTTAGGAGATTTAACTACATGATACAATTCACTTATTGGTTACGAATAAATATTATATATGTTGGGAAACTTAATCATGCAATTTAGTTAAGAGAGCTACTACCTATTAATTGTTTGTCCACAAACTAAATTGAATTAATTTAATTGTATGTGATTCAATATAAAATATTTACGAGTAAGATTAGTCATGTCGTAACTCTTATATTTATAGAAAAATACTCAACTATAAACATTTTTTAATACAAAGACAAGAATTAATTACTACATAATCCTTATTATATTTTAAGAAGACGCAAATGAAGTACTAAATTGACGGGTAATAATGATAAATTAGGGATGTTAATGTGTTTTTATCACTCTCACACGTGACATTTAGACATCATGATTTACATATAGATCCATGATTTAGTGCATATATAGATCACATTTGATTTGATGTGTGATTTAAATCATTATTGAATATGGTTTTAGTTTTCTATAGAGGTGTGTTTCCTTTTATAAAAACCTATTGGGCCATTTGATAAATTTGTATTTTCAGTGGATTTATATTGGGTTTCATTGTTTTATTTGAAAAAAAAGTGGGTAGAGTGTAATTTCATAGTTATTTCATTTTATTTGATAGTTATTTTGTACTATTTTTTTTTCTCCAAATGAGATTTCAAACTAGTTTTTTGAAAAAAATACTGAGAAAAATACTTTATAACTTGTTTAACACTTTATCGAAGTCATAACTCCTAAACCATAAGTGATAATTCCAACTTATCAAATACATTGAAATATGAAAAAAAGAAGAATGTTTAATGGATATAGAGGCTATGTTTATGCATCCCTTTAGTGGCATTCTTAGGCCAAAAATGCTATGAATTTTAATCCACAAGTGATAATTCTAAATTGTTATACGTATTGGAGGATGAAAAAAAACATAAGATTTGATTATGATATAGGTTGTGTTGATGAAACCTTTTAGAAACATTTCTAGACCAAAAATTCTCTGAAAGGGATCAAAAATATGAAATAAAAAAAAGGTTTCAAATTTTTAAAAGAAATGAATTTTTTATTTTAATGAGTTCCAAGACATGAAAACATTCTTAACTTCTTGGGGGAACACTTATTATGCAACTCTTCACATTTTAAGTTGAATCACACTATGTTTTATTGTTAAATTATTCATTTTCTACCAAAAATAGATTTAAAGGAATTATCATCTAATTTGTAAAAATAAATAGAGTGAAGATAAAGAGAAAATAAGTATTGAAACTTTTCATTTTTTTAAAGATATTTCTATCCTTTTGAAACATGAAAAACAAATAATTTTTAAAGATTAATGCCTTCTTTTCGTAATAATATATAAAAAATAACTCATATTTTCTAAAAATAACATGTCACATTTACTTTCAATGATAGTCATAAATACCTCTCAAATCAATGAAGCAATAAACTCATATATATATATATATATATATATATATATATATATATATATATATATATATATATATATATATATATATTCAAGTTTTATTTTCCTTCATTTCTACAAAATTTATTTATTTAAATTATTTATTACAATTTAATGTGGTGTCCAATAAATTCCCAATCCAATCTAGATTAAAATTTAAGTATATCTAAATCATACCCAAATTATTTGTATGCATGTGTCTGTATTTTTAGTATTATTATTTTTGCTATTTGAAGGAATATAAAATATTATTTATTCATGTTATTATTTTTGTATATGTTTTTGGAGTTTGTAGATTAATCATTTGTCATTTTATTAATTTTTATTAAAGAAAGATTAATAGAATCACTTTTAAATTACCTAAATTTTATTCACCTAATCAAATATCTCTAAATATATATTATAATAACAAATTTAAAATTTAATTAAACGTTAAAACCTAAATATTAACATATTCTTTAAGTATTATTAAAGCATTTTACTCTTATTTAATACAAATTTAAATACACTTGATTTAACAATGATAAAATAAGATTAAAATTATGCAACTCATCATCATATTTCTACAAATTTACTCTACGTCAACATGTGTCGAACTTCATTTATAAAAGTATAATTTTGTAAAAGACACAATTTTATTCTAAAAATTCAATACCAAAATTATCATTTCGTTGAGTGCGAGGAGACAAAAATAATCCACACCCCATTCAATATGCTACAAAAACTAACACATGTAATTAGCCACATAAGTTACATTTGATGTACCTTTTTTAATGAAAACTTATTTAATGTTAGGGTCCACGTGGAATATGCTTTCCATGCAAAATAAATAGTAAGTAGTAAAAATAGAATATGGAAAATAAAACAATACTAGGTTAAGAATAATATTTAATTATATAAATGTAATATTAATAAAAAATAATGTTTAAGTTCAGTGATGGTAGTTTACTGATGAGTGAGTTGAGTGTTAGGAGTGGGAGGTTTCAGGGTTTATTCTTTGGGATGCCCACTCTCTAACGTATTTCTCACACTAAGTTATGATAGATTATTCATGAAAAGTATCTAAATGTAATGGACTACCAGCTTGGTGTTTAATAGGATGAGGGTTGACATGTGGCTTGAAACTTGTGTTCAATGCAATGAGGCAAGTGCTAGAAATGGGAGGTCTCAGGGTCCATTCCCTGAGATGACCACTCTACAACAACATTCCCATACTAAGCTACGACTGGTTATTCATGAAAAGTCCACGGTCCATGGCTGGAGATACAAATCACCGTTGGTTTGGGAATTATAGTTATAAAATTGTCTATACCCAAAAAAATTACCTACTAATGGGTCAATAGTAAATCCAGTTAAAAGTAGAAAAGGAAAATGCTTCTCGGCTCCCCCTCCTCTGAGGTGGTTCAAAATGAATTTTGATGGAACTTCGAGAAGTAATGCAGGGGCTTCTAGAGAGGGTTGTATAATAAAAGACTGTAGTGGCTCATTGATCAAGGTTGTATCTTGAAATCTTTCAGATGGAATGAATAATGACGCTGAAGCACAAGCTCTTGTAACAGGGCTTGAGTTTGTTTTGTAATGCAACATCAATAAGATATAGATAGAAGGAGATTTCCAAATCTTGATTTCTACACCAAAAAATAAACTGTCACCTCCTAAAGTTTAGAGAATATTTTGGTAAAAGCTTGGGAATGTCTGGATCGTCTTATGTTTTGGGATTGCAATCATTATTTTAAGGAAGAAAATTTAGCTACAGTTTTCTCAATGAATTTTGGCATTGACCAAATGGAAGAAATTAGAATGGATAATCAATGGATGACATGAGAGGTCTTCATTGGGATCACATCCATAAACTTTGGTCTATAATCATTTTATCTCCTATGATTTTTTCTTAAGGTCACTAATTGCTCCCTCATTGGCTCGTGGGAAGGTGGAAATCTATAATGATGTTTTCAAATGGGTGGTTAGAATTGGCGACATGGCTTATTTATTAAGGTGGTTCATTTTGCTCGCTTTGTATGGTTCTCTACACTTGTTAATTATTTGGCTTGTCTTGCATGTGAGAGCTTCTCTCTCAGGCTTGTGAGTGTTTAGGATGGAGCGCAACATTGATTTGGATTTGGGGATTCTAATAGTTGCAAGTGGTAGCTCGAGTAGAGAAATGGCCTTCGATGAGGGTATAACTAGGGAAAGAATTAAGAATAATTTTTGCACATCGATGAAAGAGATTTTATAGGCAATCTTTTACATCTTGGTGGAAGACTACCTTCATAGCAGATTTATCATTAGGGTGAATTCGGTGATGGAAACAATGTTTGTAGATAATATCTTGAATCATTTTTCTAATAAGGAAGTAGTGGCTAGAGTGGTCGAATATTTTATGGCTCCAAATCATCATTAGGTTTTGTTGAAGGATTTAGCTTTGGTGGACTCTAGTTCCTTCCCTAAAATGTCTTTTTCAGGTACATATGGACTTGGATTGGTCTCGTTATTTATTTTTAGGGCCTTACAATCAAGATTCATTGCTCTCTTGGGGTTTATGGAAGAAATTCACAGCAAATTTTGTGATTCTTATTCATCATAGGGGAATTTCATTTCTCTACCTCCCTTGGCTCTGATCAAGAGTCCAATTCATGAATTAGAAGTGTGGAAGGGCATTAGGCATAAAGCTAGTGTTTTGTGACAATGGAGTAGTGCTTACATGATTGGTCAGAGCACCTTAGAGGGTAGTGACCTCTACTATGCAAGGGTGGCTATAAAGTAACCGCATTGAAGCATCGATTGGTGAAGTAAAATTTAGGCTCCGAGGGGTGTTTGACAAGGCTTTACTCAGTGAGGGCTCATTTAAGATTTAAGGCTTCTTTGAGGCAGCGATGACAAAGGTATTTAAGGAAGGTAACACTTGAATTTTGTTTTTTTTAAAGTTTTTGACACATAAGGTAATAATTTTGTTCTTATATTTCTTTGACAGTATGGAAAGAGACCTTATTAGTTTAAGTGAATTCTGATTTTTTACAATTTGTTGTTTCTTGGATCACCAGTTTGTTGGCCTTACCATTATTCAATTTTAAATCTCAAAATTGTTGTTTTGATAATTTCCATATAAACTTATTTTAGATATCTTTTTGATATCTATACACTAGACAGGTAACACATAAAATCCTGGTATTTATCTAAAAAATAATAATAATGTCCCACACAAATTGAAACTATTCCACATTTTAAAAGGAACAAAAATCTTAATATTAAATTTCATATTAAACATATATTTTTATCTTATTTTTTAATTAAAAAATTCTTTCAAAAACATAATCCATATGTCCAATTAAACTTTTATATTTTTCATATTTTTTAATAAGAAAAACTTTTTCAAAAACATAATCCATATGTCTAATTAAACTTGTGATAGATGGCAGATAACTATGCATTGATGTTGGTCTTAGAAAAAATTGTAGTCTATATTGTTTATTTATTTTTTAAATTTAAATTATGACAACCATTACAAATTAATAATTGGGCCTGTTTTGTATTAGATATTTCCGTGCCCCAATTCATTTTTTTGTTTTGTTCTCAATAAAGATATTTTTTTTTATTTTTTTATTTTTTTATCTTAATTTACAATTATAAAATTAATTATTTAGATATAAGTAAATAATAAAAAATTATATAAAATAATTTACATATAAAAAATTATTTATAACATAATTTATAGTATAAAGATATTTATAATATTGATGATAATTTATTTTCTATATAAAATTAGAATAATATTATTATAAAATCAATATAAACTTTAAAAGAAGCAAAACTGATTCCAATATATTGTATAAATTTTAATTATTTTTACATAACAAATATAATTTTTTCCAATAATTATCACAAAAACATTAATTTTTTTATAAAAATGTTAATCTTTTTAAACTTTATTTATAAAAAAACTAACATAACATAAAAGATTTACAATTATTATTTTTCTTATCATTTGTTTTTTAATAAAAATATATTTTTAGGTTTTTCAAAGCTTAAAAACTTTTTGTGAAAATTCTACACCATAAACACATATAAATTTCAGTGCTCAATTGATTTATAAGGACTTAAAATGAATGCATGTACAATTTTGTAACAATCACAAAAGTTTTCTGATAACCCAAAACCCTAAATGTTATCTATAAAGAATTGTAAAATAGTCTTTAACTGAAATTATTCTAACATATTATAGTTCATCATTATTGTATTAGGTTTGATTGTATGCCCCATATCTTTTACAATTTAACCCAAAAAATAATAAATAAAATAATCCTTCATATCTTTTACAATGTAACACAAAAAAATTAAAATTAAAAATTCATTAATCCAATGTTTAAGAAAGGTGCATCAATGTTGAGAAGAAATGAAAGAGTAGTTTTATATATATTTATAGTTTTGAATTTCATAAGTCTATAATCTTTAGACATGTATATAAAAATTTTATCACTATTTCATAAAATAATTAATGTTTATTATTAAAAAAAAAAAATTATTAAAGATAAAATTGAGGTTTTGAAAGGGACCCCAACTTATAACAATGGAATAAAATATGTAGTATTAAAATTATAAATGAAATATCTGTATCAGTAGAAAACAAAATTTATCGTAGAAAGGTTGCAGTTAAACGGTAAACCAACAGCAGACAAGCAAGAAATCAGAACAAAAATTACTGCCCTCTAATAGCATCGCCTTATTGGAAACGAAGGGTCATGTTTAGCAGATCTAAACTTTTTGTAACAGAACTTTTCTTCTTATTTTTACTTACAAGAGTCCATTCACCACCCTCCCCAGAATCTGGATGGATGGGAATGGCTATTTCGATATAACTAACGGGTTGAGATTTCATTAAAGGAGCATGATCTATTAAATCTCTATTAAGTATTGCAGTTGAATATATATCCTCTCTTTCATTTGTGGGATTCATTTCTTTAATGGCATTTACCGGTTTAGATGTATTCTTGTCTGATTCTCTGGCTATTTAGTCTTCTTTAAGTATTTTAGCATCTGTATCTGATCCATATTCCTCACCGTCATCATCAATCAAAATTGTGACTGTGCAATGTTCTTCCAAATTATCCTTCCACCAAGTCTTCCCTTGGTTTCGTTTAATAAACTGGAAATCTAAAACCAAATGCCCTATTCTTAAACACCTATAATATTTAAAAGGAAGATCCTCATAATCGAAAAATTATGTCATAAAACGGTTGCCAACTTTCAAATCAATTTGAAACGAAAAATCTACTGAAATATCAACATTTACCAAAATCCATAAATAGATTGAATGACTTAGATTCTTCATTGAATAGTCCATTAATAAAAGTTCCCCTAATAAGTTCCCTATAACTATGAAGATACATTCATACCAAAAGTAAAACATTAAATGAGATAATGTAACCCAAACAAGTCAAACATTGAATGATTTCGTTAAAAGATTAAATGACGGAAAGCATGGCTTGACAAGTAACAAATGCTCATTCCAACTCCGACCCAATTTTTAAAAATTACATCGACTTTCCTCTTTACAATTAAAAACCATAATAAATAATCTCTTAGCACGGGACAAATATCTACATTACTTGTAATTTGGGATCGACTGTAGTCTTGAATCCACTTATGGAGCTCCGGCTAAGTATGCCAAAAACCAGTGAAAAAACATATGACTCCTTTCAAAGTAAAATGTTGTTCCCATTCCAGAACTTGCTTAAGTTCTTTCGCTTTAAAATAAATCAAAGGTTCAGAAATGGCTGGGTTTAGGGGCTTAAACTGATGGCGATTATTCTTGGAAACGGCTTCCTCAAAAGTGGGTGTTGGCCGTTCCTCTACATGCAGCATGCAAAGGATTCGAATAATCCCCTCCCTTCATGCATTTCTCTACAACTGCTGCTGAGAGCTTATTCTTCAGGTTACAAACCCCATGAATGGTCAGATCAACGTTGTTTATTATTAGTTTACAGTTAGTATTTTATGTTATGCGGGTATACTCTATCACTTCGAAGGATTTTCGGTTGTTTATTATTTATAAATAAATATATATATATATAGAAGGAATGGGTTTCTACCTTAATTTTATACAGGGAGAATAACGAGACATTTTATGGTTGATGTAAGCTACAAACAAATGCAAAAATAATAATTTGAGAAGACGTTTTTCTTTGAAAGGAAGTCAGTGTTATGATCAATTAATAAGATAAATTAATATTAAATTACTATTTATATATATAATTTTTTTTTTTTTTTTTTAATTATATTTTATTATTTTATATTTAATTATGAACTTTTTTTATCATTTTAATATTTTCTATATAAATATGATTTAAGAATATAATTAATAATCATTCTATTTTTATGAATTATTAGGTGTGATTTGAAATATCTATCCAAAAATATTCACATAATTATATTTGGAAACATTTTCTTCAATTTTAAATTTTACAAAATAGATAATCATTATGTTTTAAACTTACTTATACTTTAAAATATACAAATAAGTTAGATATATATATATATATATATATATATATATATATATATATATTTTTGAAGATGTGAACTAAGTTGTTTTAAACTTACTTTAAAATATACAAATAACTTAGATGGATTGACATATATATATATGTGTGTGTGTGTGTGTGTGTGTGTGTGTGTGTGTGTGTGTGTGTGTGTGTGTGTGTGTTGAAGATGTGAACTAAGTATGCTTATGTATATGATTGTATGTTTTTAAGTATACTTAGGAATGACAAGTGAATTATTTAGATTCTCATATAAATTTGTGCAAATATGTATAGATGTTTAGATAGATAGATAGATAGATGGATGGATGGATGGATGGGTGGATGGGTGTGTAAAAATATATACGTGTGTACAAATGGACAATAAATGTGTAAGTATATAGAAGTGTAAATTCAAATAATTTTACATAAATCTTATGCATCTTTGAATTATATTTTATGCAAGGTTATTATACTTGATTAAAGCACTTTACCATCAATGAGTATACCCATGATTATTCCCACATTGCCAGTATCCATGTTTATAACAAGCACACATACAACATTGACTAAAAAGAGACATTGATGCAAAGGCCTATCTTTTGGAGGCCATAACTTTTGATATGTAACTTCGTTTGAGTTCTACTTCATGCCAAAATGAAGGTCTTGAAAAGATTAATTTAGTCATCCTTGATCTACCTATTTAGAAAAAAATTATAATTTTTTGGGGGCCACATGTGACCATTTAAGGATCCAAAAATATATGTTAATATATTTTTCAAGATTTTTTCGTTGCTAAAAATTTCATATTTTATAATCGGATAGAAACTTGAGCTAAAACTCATTTGTTATGCTAATATTAGTGTTTATAGGATATATGGATATTTTCAGACCCATCTGAGCTTGCAATAAAAAATAAGTCAAAATTATGATTGCAAAACTTGGTAGAATACGAAAGTTACTAAAAATAGAAATTGTTAAAAATAGCATGGGTCAGTTAGATTTAAATAGCTTTTGATTTATTTAGATTTTTCAATGATGTATGTCAACTCTAATTTCAAGTTGAGATTGATTTAAAGACTCTTATATAATACTGTATTCTTTCAATGAGAATCAATAGAATAGATTGCGTTAATATAGGAATCATGCAAAACAATTTCCTTATCCCTCTAACACGATAATTGTGCATATTAGATGGGCCCATTTTTTGAACCACTTTCTTCTCTCGTTTATTCATCGTTCATTGGTTCTTGATATTAATTTAATATATTATAATTTATGTCAATAAGGTAATGTTATAATAGAAGTGACTCTTCTATTGATATAATAATGACCATTTAGTTAAGTGTTTTTCCTTTTTTTAGATTTTGTCCCCTTCTCTAGAATTTTATAAGTATTTTTCTCTCTTTTTTTAATAGTATATGTTTACTTTTCATAACTTCATAATATTAAGAAAATTTATTCAAATATATTTATATGCATATTTTATTATTATAACTTTTTTTTCGGATAATAAGTAAAGATGAGGGTTTTGAAAGGGACTCGGAACCTAATACAATGCTAAAAATTATCAATCACAAAGGTTAATATAAAGAGACCATCCCTAGATCAGCAAAAGGACCTAACAACATTTGAGTTATCACAAAAGACAACATCAATACCAATGCCCAAAATATAACCAATTGATAGTAAAAAACTACAATCATCCAAGTGTTCCAACCATAGAAACAAACAAAACAACCAAATAAAATCAACTACAAGGTAAACAACAAATATACTCATCATAATTATGAACAAAACAATCATGAAAAAAGAAAGATGATGGAAGAGGGGTGATTAACCATTAGCCATGACTTGTCTTCTCTCACATTGGGAAAGAAAACCCTCCATCATCTATTGAGATCCATCCTTCACCATGTCCTATGCATCGAAACACAATCTTTTAGCTTCAGATCTTCACCCTTACCTCCTAGCCATTGTGTCCAAAAGATAATTCGACATAAGAGATGAGGAAGGGTCTGGCTTAAATGAAAAGGAATGGCACAAAACCACAAGATGGAAATGTTGAATCCTCTTAAGGTTCTTCCTCCTCATGGAGGAAGGCACAATCTATGGCGAAGAAGGAATGGGAGAAGCCCCAGAGAGATGGTAAAATTTGCCATGGTTACGCTAGATGAAATCTTGCTCAGGAGACCCGTCTTTCTTCCCCCAAACTAGCTGAGAGGAGAGATGAATACCCTTAGATAAACACCCTTCATCTCGATGCCCAATGAGGTTACAATGAAAACATTTAAAAGAAAGTCCTTGAAATTTGAGAAATGGAGTCCAAGATATTCAAGACGAGTGGCTATTTTAACAAAGTGAAAGAGGGGGACCTTTAGGGAGATCAACAATAACACGAGCCATCACAAATATTCTTCCCAAAGAGTTGTCATCAAGTTTCATGAAGGACCCCACATGATCGATCAACAATTTGATGTGCTCAAATTTTGCTAAAGTAAGTGATAAAGTGTAAAGTCTGATCGAAAGAGGAGCAAATAGAGATTTCAAACTTAGCAAGGTCAAAGAAGGGTGACCAAGAACAATAAAGATCTCGAAGTTGTTGAAGAACCAAGGCCCTGAAGACCAAACAAAATCTCAATCAGAGGATATTTGGAAAATAACTTGGAAGAGTCCAATATTGAGCATTGAGAAGAAAGGAATGACAATGGAACTCCAAACCATAGAACTCTTCTTCTTCTATATATATTTTTCTCTTATTCAAAAAAGTTGATCGAAATTTTAATATTTTAATTATTTAATAAAGTTTGGAACATAAAATAAAACCATCTATCATTAATCCACAAATTTTTTAATAATAAAATCATTAATCAATATAAGATATAATTTTTTTATAACAAATATTTCAAAAATAATATCTCTTAATATTTTTGAAAATACATATATTTAAAATACTTGTAATAATTTTTTTTTTAAAAACTTTCAACATCTGATACATAAAATAGAATTATAACTCGTTAATTCTTTCATCTTTTAAAGGCTTCCAAAATGATTTGGAAAGAATCATAAGAGTAAATTTTGCCACTTGATTATACGATATGATCCCTTTGCGTGTTTGGTTTGGTTTTTTTTTTTTTCAATCTTTCGTAGTAATAATCTTTTCAAGGGACTTTTGGTATATTCCATAATTTATGACGCATTTGTGACGTTTTCTATTAGTACGCATATTTATAATATAGTTTTACAAAGTTGGATTATATGAAAGTAGTTTCTTTTTTAATTTAGTCTTTATTTTGGTAAGGCTTAATTGATATTGAGAAAAGTTACATCCGTCAGAATCATCCTAATACTAGAGCCATAGAATAGTAAAGAAAGGATTTAATATTATTTTAATTTAAAAAAATAATAGTAAATGTCAATGGAGAGCCATTGCCACAATTTCTAAGAAATTGGCAAACATGAAAGGCAGCACCACATGTGGGGATTGGGACCTATTTGTGTTTCAGTGAGTTGCGGGTCACACTTGAAATTCATATTGATTAATTAAAAAAAAAAATTATAGTTTTTATGAGAGATATTTATTTTATGTTTATGTAAATATTATCAATATTATATTTTATTATATTTTATTTATAAGTTTTATTATTACATTTTACATGTAACTTTTGAATTGTATAAGGTTTAATTTTATAATTTATCAGATTTTATTAAAAATTTCATATTGTTGAGATTTATTATTTGAAATACCTCTATTAATAACAAATAGCTAATTTATATAGTAAGAGTAGTTGGGTGATATTCACAACTTCGGTAGAGAAAACTCATTGTGAAAATAATGAAAAGAAAGCAAACATCTTTTAGAACTCACTTGCAAGTTGGATAAAACCAAGCAAATGAAAAACAACGACCCTCATACCTCACTTGTTGGTCTAGCAAAACCAAGCAAAGTATATTAAAGTAAAATAAATTGGTTTACATGCCCTACTCCCATGGTTTGAATTCTATTTCTTTATTGCAATCACTTACCTACTTTGCACATAAATGATGCCATGTAAGTTTTTTGGATATTTATTGTTCTATTCTTGATTTTTGGCAATTCGATTCAAAACAAGTAACATTGAATTAGGCTTGGGCTATACTGAGACAATATCATATTCTTGGCTCGAAGATTTATAATCAAATTTTAGATGATTTTCTAGAAACCACCTCAAATATATGTAATTAGAATCCTGTAATATTTGACACATTGATCAAAGTTTATGTTTAGATAAGGTCTAAAAATGTTGTTCATATATTTAAGCTTATTAAAAAAATTGAACTAATACTTCATAAACTATTGCTCCATAAAAACTTAGCACTTCGTACCTATTGTTAAATTTTGAAAAAGAGTTGGTATAAATTAACATTGAAATTTCCCACTAGCTAATTCAAAGAGAAAGATAATTTAAAATATTAAAATAGTTGCAATTACTTCCATAACAAATTTAATATAGGAATAATACAAAACGATTTCCTAAATCCCTTTGACACGATAATCGTGCCCATTTTTCGAAGAACAGTGTTTTAAAAATATATATATATGGTAATAAGTGGCATTCAGACAAAAACAGTCTTTCAGTATATAATAAATCCCTCCATATTATATATCCACGCCATGATATCGCCAATCAAGTGGACTATTAAAGGCTCAATATTTCAACTAATCTTCCATAAGCTAATGCCTTGGACGTATGCACATTGATTGTAATATGCATTCCACGCTCTGCGACACTGTTCTTGGACGTATATACATTGATTGTTAAATGCATTTCACGCTCTGCGACACTGTTTTTAGGCGTATACACATTGATTGTAATATGCATTTCATGTTTTGTGACATTATTCTTGGACGTATATACATTGATTGTAATATGCATTTCACACTTTGTGACACTGTTCTTAAACGTATACACATTGATTGTAATATGCATTCCAAGCTCTGCAACACTGCTCTTAGATGTATACACATTGATTGTAATATGCATTTCACGCTTCGCGACAGTGTTCTTGGACGTATACACATGGACTTTAATATGCATTCCACGCTCCACTACAGTGTTCTGTGTAAGTTTTTTATTGATGAAAGCTATAATCATCACGTTTTGTTAAAAGCCTACTCAACTTGCTTGTGATGAAAGCCAAAGCTCTGGTTTTATTTTCCCCAATCGTAATCCCAACGTGGGGCGAAAGCAGAACGAAGCTTGTCCACAATTTTGCACGGCTTCGGATTTTTCATTCCTAAAATTTAAGGAAATAGTGACAACTGCTCGATTTATAATGTCGTCAATGAAATATCACTCCGATCCAGGGGTATCAACATCCGGCCGACCAAATGATTGTAATTTTTGGTTTAAAGATATTGGTAATGTACAAATACGTCTACTTTATGGGTGATGTATGGTTCCTAATTTCATATTTGTCTTTTTACATTCCCTTGAGCTTAAGTTTTTGGGATATTGGAGAACAAAATAAGTATTTTGAAGTATAAAATAATATATTTTTTTGTTAAGTGTTTTTTTTATTTTATATATATAAGATTAAAAATGCTAAATATATAATTTTAATTGTTAATTTTTTAAAAATATGTTTGAAGGTATTATATGATATTATTGAATTATATAGAATGTTGATATTTTTATTCATATTTCAAAAATAAATTTATAGCATATTTATATGTTGAGTAAGCATACATTAAATCAATAAGTTCTTTTGGCTAAATAATCATGAGTATGGGGCATCCACATTGTCAAAATTATCTATGACAAGATCTTGACTTTAACCACTTGACTCTTTGTATCTTGTATCTAGAGAGATTTATACCTTGGAAAATAGATATAAGCAACTATCATCCTCATCAGTCAGAGTAAAACCCTTTTAATAATTGTTGATTCTTTCAATTTACAATTTATTTTTTTCACTTACATTTCATATAACTCTCATAACAATCATATTAAGGATTCAATCCCTCATGATAATATGTACTTATAAAAATATTAACTTATTTTTTGGTAAATCCAATTAAAATTGATATTCTCTAATTGAATTCGCAAAATGAAAAATAGTAAATTAATGACATACTTATTTAATTGATTGATATTTTATGTAAAATATTTACACATCATATAATATATTTATCAAATCCTAAACATAAGCTACATGAATATTGGGTCATTTCCTCTAACCATTATTGTGTGTAATATTTTTAATGGTTTCAATTTATTTGAAAGTTTAACATTTTTTTAATTTATATTTTATCTTTAATATGCTGAAAGGAAAATAAAGTTACATTTTGAATTAATTTAAAATAAAAATTTTGAAATACATTTAAAAAGTTTTGTCCAATACTTAAAGAGTATAAAATATATTGTAAATTAATACACTATTTGTTGAGAATTTAAAATATTATGATATAATGGATTATTATAAAATAAAAGTTAAACAACTAATATATAATACTATGGTCATTATTAGACAATACCATAACAATTATTAGGTAATATCATTTTAACTATTAAATATTGTGTGTTCAAATTTTATAATTATCTCTTATCTTTATCATAATCTAATATTTAAAAGTTTTAAATTATGATTACTTTAAAATATGAAGATCTTATCTATTGTTATCTTCAAATCAAATTAAAAAATATTTTTTTTTAAATTTATTCTTAAACAAATGAAAACCTCAATAAATATTTAAATATTCCACCATATTTTAAGAGGAGATGCTTATCTTTTCCCAAAAATTAGTTGAGTTTGGCCTTTATGATTACATACAATATCACGAATACTAAATAAATTGAAGTTCTCATGAGAGGTCCCATTTGTATACATAATGTAACTTTTTTCTAACTCCACACGTGTTAAATCCCATGGAGGAATCAAAGCTTAATTACATACTTGCGTCATGCTTGCTAAAACCATAATTGTAGAATGCGTTACTCTTTTCATTTTTTAATTTTCATTTGAATAATTTTTTACTTAAATAAGTAGATATTTCTTAATAATTCTATTTCATTTAGATATAAGCGGCTTATCTATTTTTTTAATAATATTAATTAGGGAGACACCCAAAACACCTTATAATCAATCCATCTTGTTGGTGAACCCCTTTCACCATTTTTTTAGGGATTATATTGTATAAATCATAAAGTATTTTAATTCGTATCTAGTTTATGTATTTAAAATTTAAATACATAAATTTCATAATGGATGTTTTGGTTATTAGTCCCTGTCAAGGTAGGACTCATGGATTAAATTTTCAATTAACTATTTTTTATTTAATTAATCAAAAATATTGATATAATATTATGTTAACAATTGTTGTAAAAAAAAAAAAAATTTGATATATTATTTTTTGAATATTTTATAGGTTTTATTTAAACTTATTCCTCTATATTAAATGCAATGTTAATTTGAAAAAATAAAACCACTTTAATATAATTACATGTATGCAAACACGTAATTCATTACAATTTTTACTTTAGCTAGGAAAACAAACTCCTTATCGAACCTAGAGTGAAACCATAGATCCAATTGTACCTCTTAGATCCACACCCCTAATCCTTCTAGGGGTAAATTAAACCATACCAAGAAGTCACACTCATTGATTTGGAAAAGGATGAATTGAAAGACAACTCATTAATTTTCTTTATTGCAACAAATTCCTTCTGCCCATCTAGAAAATAATTTAATTCTTCAGAGATCTTAATTAATCACTCCAAATAGAGGCCACTAATTTTATAATTTTAATTAAATTGTATAACATTGAAATTATGGGAAAGAAATTCAAAATAGATAATCCAAATTGGAGCTTACATGTGACCAAGGAAGAAAAGTGAACATAAGATAAGTTGGCAGATTGCTAGGACATCAAAAAAATAAAAGGAAGGCAATTATCATCCATAACAAGGGGGAGGTTTGAGGTGGCTTTGCCTATGATTGTGGGAAGGTATAAATTGAGTCCTTCATTAGATACTGTTATGATATCATTACATTTCTACACATTTAGAAAATTCACAAACTCAATTAATAATTTTTTAATATTATTGTAATACATAATTTAAAAAACAAAAAATCACCAATAATCCATGTAGATTGAGTCACATTTTTAAATCAATATGAATGAAATCTTTATCTATAAGAAAGTGATAAATATAACTTGTCAATTAACTTGGAACATTAAATTTGTCTTTTCATTTTTCTCATTACGATCCTTTCCCTAAGACCCTGCTACCAAAATGGAGTAGTAAATCCCAAGAAAAAGGAATAATAAATCAAAATAACTGAAAAAATGTGGCATCATGACAAGTCCATCCATTCTTTAAAACCACTTTTATTTATTTAATTTTATCATTTTTTGGGTGCTTTTACCAATACAATATTTAGTATTATGCACTTGAAGACTTTAAGGACAAATCTTAATTAAATTTTTTTTATATCCAAGTTAGATTTAATTCACTCAAAATATATGTGAGATTGAATAATTTTATCAACATAATACATGTATGGTATTAATGTGAAGGCATTGTAACACAAATAAAATTAGTTATATTAAAATATTTCTTCAAGGGATACACAATTATGTTTTTCCTATGGCCCTTTACCAAATAATTTAAAAATATTTACTAATGTGAATTGAAATAAAATTTCCATATCAATGCAACAAAATTTAGTAATGATATTCATAAGAAAATAATATATTATCCATGCTAGATTAGAATATTATTAGCATATACAAAAACACTAAATTTGTGTTCAGTTACTAATAAAAATAACTAATGCTAGTAAATTTAACTACATAGTACAATTCATTTGTTGATTATGAATAAATATTAGTTATGTTGGGCAACTTAATCATGTGGTCTAGTTAAGAGAACTACCACCTATTAACTATATATCCACAAACTAGATTTAATTAATTTATTTCTATGCGAGTCAATATAAAATATTTATTGGTAAGACTATTCATGTCATAATTCTTATGATTGTAAATAAATACTCAACCATAAATAATTTTCAATACAAAGGCATGGATTAACTGCTACATGGTCCTTCTTATACTATAGGAACATGTAACTGAGTTACTAAAGTGATGAGTATTAATAATAAATTAAATATCTTAATATAATTTTATCACTCTCACACATGACATTTAGGCATCATGATTTACATATAGATCCTTGACTTGATTAATTTGTAGAGGGCATTTGCATTCCTCTACAACTATAATTGAGAGCTTATTCTTTAGGGTACAAACCCCATGAATGGTTAGATGAACATTATTTATTTTTAGTTTACAATTATTATTTTATGTTATATGGGTATACTCAATCACTTCTAAGGATTTTTAGGTATTTATTAGTTATAAATAAAATAAAATTTATTTGGAATGGGTTTCTACCTTAATTTTATACATGGAGAATAGTAAGAAAACCTATATTGAAGCACTAAAATGACTTTGTGTTCATCATAATGGATAAGTTTTCTAATATGGATATCATGCTTTCCTAAAAAAAGAGTGTCATTGCACAAGACATTGTGCACTCCTTAAATCATGTTTGGGTCACATTGGGATACCTTAATCCATTGTGTTTGATCATTATCCATGGTTTATCAATTATTTTTGTCATATATTATGGTATATGTTGGATACACAATTGTATCAGTCTACAACATTTCATAAAAAAAATATGGGAAAAATTAAATTTTTCAATTACACATGGTTCTTCACAACTCTACAGTACATAACCCATATAAGATGTGTCTTGTATTCAATCTTACCACATGTTAAAAAAATAAAAACACACCATCTAGCACAGAGTTGTGAACATAGGGAAAGGAAACATACAAAATGTAATTTTATAATTATTCTGTTAATCTCAAAACCTATATTAAATTTATCACATATTCATATATCAACATCATAGCTACCCTACCTCTCACACTAGTTGATTAGTGCCCTAATAATTTGAATAAATAAATGACTTACAATTATCTTCATAAGACAAATTACTTTCACAATTAGTTAGTATGCATAAATGATAATACTCTAAGCTTCAAACACTAAAATGAAGAGTAAAAACATGATGATATAATTATTTAGTGCATTAGTATGAAAGGTGAAAACATAATATATTAAAAAAGCATTGTACTAAAACATTATTATAATAACCTCATGACAACCACATCAAAAAATAATTTATAAAGAGGAACGATAAATAACACAACAAAGACTGTATATATAATTTTTTCCCTCATACAACTGATAGGAAGGATCATTGTTAGATTTGAACAATAAACCTCATATTAAAAATTTAAGACGTTAAAACTTGTCCCCTACTAGACAACATATATGTTCTTTCAAAATAAAATGAATGTTTACATGAAATATACTAGAAGAATAGATAAAATTATATATAGTATATTCCCTCCAACAACTATTTTATTATATTTGTACCAAGTTGAGACAAATAAACACAATTTAATATTAGTTACAAATATCATTTGGGACATTAGAATTATATAGGTGTTTTTATTTGTCATAATTTCATAATCTTAATAAAATTTATTCAAATGTATTTATATGTATATTTTATTATATATAGACATATATTAATAATGGGTAAAGATGGGGGTTTTGAAAGGGTCTACAACCTAATATAATGTTAAAAACTATCGATTATGAGGGTTAATATAAAGAGACCACCACAAGATCAACAAAAGGACCTAATAATGTTTGGGTTATAATAAAATACAACATTAGTACCAATGCCTAAAATATAACTAACTAAAGTAAATACCATAATCATCCAAACATTTCAGCCATAAAAACAAACAAAACAACTAAAGAAATTAAACTATAGGGTAAGGAACAAAAAGACTTACCACAACAATAAAAAATGGTCAAGAAAAATGTAAGATGATAGAAGAGGGGCAATTAACCATTAGCCATGACCTATCTTCTCCCACATTGAGAAAGAAAACCCTCCATCATCCATTGGGATCCATCCTTTACCATGTCATCTACATTAAAACATTATCTTTTCACCTATGATATTTACCCTTTCCTCTTAACTCTTGTGTCCAAAAGAAAATTTGACACAAGAGTTGAGGAAGGGGTTAGCTTAGACATAGAGGAATGGCACAGAAGTGCAAAAAGGGAAGGTAACATCCTCTTCAATTTTTCTTTCCTCGAGGACGAAGGCGAAATCTTTGGCAAAGAAAGGGAGAAGCACTAGAGAGATGGTAGAATTTGCCATGGTTATGCCAAATGAAGTCTTGTTTAAAAGATCCATCCTTCATCTTCTAAAACTATCTGAGAGGAAAAATGAAGACCCTTAGAGGAACACCCTTCAGCTTGATGCCCAATGAGGTTACAAAAAAATATGAAAGAAAGTTATTTAAAGTTGAGAAACTAAGTCCAAGATTCTTGAGAAGATGTTATTTTAACAAAGTGAAAGAGGGATTTAGAGAGATCAACACTAAGACATGCCCTCATGAATCTTCTTCCCAAAGAGCTGTCACTAAGTTTCATAAAGGACCCCACATGATCGATTAGTAATTCGACATGCTCTTATTTCTCAAAGTCGGTAGCATGGTGTAAAGTCTGATCCAAAGAGGAGCAACAAATATTTCATCCTTAGGAGGGTCAAATAAAAGTGACCAAGAACAAAAAAGATTTTGAAGTTACAGAAAAACCAAGGTCATGAGGACCAAACTAAATCCCAATCAAAGGATCTTTGGAAAGCAACTTGAAAGAATCCAAGGCTGAGCATTGAGAAGTAAGGAACAACGATGGAACTCCAAACCGTATAACACTTCTTCATCTATCTATTATTTGGAGAATCTAATCAAAATTTTAATATTTTAGGTATTCATTAGAGTTTAGAGAATCTAAAGTGAATCTGTCTATCATTAATCAATGGAAAAAATCTAAAAAATAATAAAATTATTAATCAATATAATACAATTTTTTTTACAAATAAACACTTCAAAATTAATATCTCTCAATTTTTTATTGTGTGTGTGTGTGTGTGTGTCTACACACACACACACACACACACAATATATATTTTTTTTTTACAAATAAACACTTCAAAATTAATATCTCACAATTTTTTATTTTTTATTTTTGTGTGTGTGTGTGTGTGTGTGTGTGTGTGTGTGTGTGTGTTTTTGTGTGTGTGTGTGTGTGTGTGTGTGTGTGTGTGTGTGTGTGTGTGTGTGTGTGTGTGTGTGTGTGTGTGTGTGTGTGTGTGTGTGTGTGTAATATTTACAATAATTTAAATTAAAAAAACCCTTTCAGCCTCTAAATACATACAATATAATTATGAGTATAACTCCCCATAAATTCATTCAATCTTTCACATGCTTCCATAAGAATTGAAAATAATAATAATAAAATATATTTTTCCACTTGATCATATAATATGATCCCTTTTTGTTTTTTTATCTCTCTTTCATAGCAATAATCTTTCCTAAAAAGGGAATTTTTCTATATTACATAATATATAATGCATTTTTTATGCTTTCTATTGGTATGCATATTTTTACTATGTTGGACTATATGAGAGTCATTCCTCTTGTTATTAGTACTTGCATAATAGGTATCTATTATAATTGATTTAACCAAATGATTTGCACTAGGAAATGTGCAATCAATCAAATTTTAGTATGTTTTTATTTTGACATTAAGTTTGATATATTTATAATATAATAAATATAAAATAACATAGTTTATTACTTTCCTGTGGGCTAAAATAGACTGACATGACAATTTTATGGATGTACTTTCAATTAGAAAAAATAAATTTATTTCCATTATCCAATAAAATCACAGCAAGTACAAAAAATCAAATATGAATTATAGTGTAAAAATATGGATGATGGGACAAGGACAATGATAGATAGACATGCTCCATCACATGCGTCAGTAACATTTTGCTTACATCATGTCCACTACTTCTTGAATCCAACAACTGTCACCCACTAGTCAACCTCATTTGCCATGTCATTTATAAAAATAAAAAGCAAGACAAAAAAAGGCTTTGTACTGTAAAATTGCTTTATAACCTATAGTGCAATTGGAAATGGAACCAATTAGGCTAACTGTGTCCATAGGCGAACATGGTCATGAGAAATCATTATTCCATTCTAGCAGGTAAAAATGCACACAATCTTATAAATCATGAATATGCTCTCTATTTTTCCTCCAATGTCCTAAAATTCTCCAACATTTACTTATCTATGTCTTGTGGTTTTACAGAAAACATCTCAAAAATTGGGCAAGAAGTTTTATTTTTAAATTTTCAAGGCTGATAACAGGGGTAGGTTATTTTAGGCAAATTAAAAATATTTCACATCAGATTGTTGTTGCAACATAAGTATTCAATAAGAGAGATTGTATTTCCATAGTCCATTAGAATAAAAAATATATTTTGTAAAAAATCCTCTAAATTTTTTTATTAATATTTTTGATAACACTATGTGAATCATCATCAAGAAGAGAGAAAAATAAAGTAGATCAATTAGGGAATACTCAAGTAGGTAGGACATACTCAAGTAGGGTAAGAACAAATTTATTTATGAAAAATCAAGTTTCCCTTGATAGATATGCCTTTATACAAAAGCAAAGCAAAGATAAATATTGGGAAGGCAAACTTCTATTGATAGTTATGCCTTATTCCCCTGTTATATAATGAGAAGGAAATTTTACCTTGATATGATATTAGGTGAATAAAAGATAGATAACAAGAAGGCAAGTTTCCCTTGCCTTACTCCTTAGCATAGATAACAAGAAGGCAAGTTTCCCTTGCCTTACTCCTTAGCATAGATGAAGTAGGTAGGGAAAGTTTCCATTGCCTTATTGGGTATCAAAATTTTGAGATTGTAGTAGGGCATTCAAAATGGTGCCCACAAATATCTATGGTGGGGGGACCATTCCTATGATATCCTTTGATATATTATATTTGGGATTGGGGAATAATCAGAGTATGATAGAGCCCTAGTTTTACCTATAGGGACCATCAGGGCATTCCCAATTTCTATGTATCCCCTTTATGATACACTGGATTAAGGAAAATTCCATTCTCTCCCTTTATAGATCAAGTTGGGTATAAATTAGGTTGGGTATAGATCAATTTGGGTTGGGAAACATAATCTACCAGCTACTTGATTAGAACACACTCTACTAGATTGGTAATCACTTATCTATATACCTATTAATCTAAATTGCTATGGACATATTATTAATGGTGTATAGAGAGAAGGAGAACTCAACTATGGGGTTGGCATTGGAATTTTGAATAATTATCTAGTTTCCCCTATATATATAGATATAAATTGAGATTCTAAAGTCTAGGATTGGGATTCCTAAAT
Source organism: Torreya grandis (assembly GCA_037957365.1). Classification (NCBI taxonomy): domain Eukaryota; kingdom Viridiplantae; phylum Streptophyta; class Pinopsida; order Cupressales; family Taxaceae; genus Torreya; species Torreya grandis. The sequence goes on along the minus strand of JARHVA010000923.1, from coordinate 989,102 downwards.
GCCCAGATCTGAATGTATATAATTAATATAATTTCATCCCACCCTTTGTTCTTTTTCCTACCTATTTATTTTGGCTCAGAGTGTTGGATTCACTCTCTCTCTATGGTTTGGGTATGGATCACCACATAGATCTTTGAATCCCACAAGATAATTAGATGATATCTCTGAGTTACTTATTTGAGTGAAAGAGGATGGGTGAAAGAATAGTTTATATGAACCTTATTTTAGTAAGTAAAATTTAGAATTAGAATAGAAGATAATCAAGCACAAGTAAGTATCCACTACACCCACCATCAAGGTATTGAAGGGAGTGGTTAGGGATTAAGAGGGATGAGGAGAGAGTGAGTAGGGATGATGAAAGATGATGAGGGATTGATTAGGGATGATGAGGTTTAATGAGAGAGTGATTAGGAAGGATGAGGTATGAGGGGGGAATGATTAAGGATGACAAGGTATGATGAGGGAGTGATTAGGGAAGATGAGGGATGGTGAGGGTCAACAAGGGAGTGATTATAGATGATGAGGGATGAGGAGGGTCAATGAAGGTGTGATTAGGGTTGATGAGGGACAAGCATAGATTTATTAGGGATGATTCAGTATGATGAGGGTCAATGAAGGATTGATTAGGGATGATGAGGGAGTGATTAGAGATGATGATAAGCAATGAGAGTCAATAAGGGAATGATTAGTGATGAGAAGGGGTGTGGATGGGGTGAGGAGGAAGTGATTAGGGATGGAGGGATGATGATCAAGTGAAATTAACATAAATTGGTCACTTGCTATACCTAATTCATCAATATGACCTATGTTTACCCAATCACATGACTTTGGTTTGAATTCAACTAAAATTATAGTGATTTCACATACATGTGTTATACATTTTTTGAATTTACATGGTCAAAAATGGATATGGTGTTGTGTTTTTTGGTAATAATGGAGCTAATTGCAAGTAAAATTAACATAAATTGATGGTTGCATGTGCAAGATTCATAATTGGACTTAATTTTCCAAAATCAAAAAAAAATCTTGAATTTTAAGAGAAATGGGGTGATCATGCACAAATGTGCCTAAAATTATTTGTGTTTACCTTGATCATAAGCCGATATGGTGTTTTTGTGTCACTTTTGGTCTATCAGATACCCAATCACAAGTAAAATTGACATAAAGTTGTGGTTGGATATGTATGGGTCAATAATGCAACCTGTGTTTCCCTATGTACACCACTTGGGCATGAATTCAAATTCAATTAGAATGACCATGCATAAATATGGCCCAAATTATCCCTATTTACCCTAGTATCAAATTATTATGGTGTTTTTGTGTCATTATTTTACATATAAGGGACCTAATTATAAGTAAATTTGGAATAAAGAAGTGGTTGGGTGTGCGTTGGTTTGTAAACTTTAATTTTGATAAACCTAGGATTCCTAGAATTATCAACATGCAATATGGAAGGCACCAAAACCTTAAAATGACTATATATTTGCCCCAAGTAGATCCTCAAGTAGATGTTATTTTAACAAAGTGAAAGAGGATTTAGAGATATCAACAATAGCATAATCCCTCATGAATCTTCTTCCCAAATAACTATCATCAAGTTTCATGAAGGACCCCACATGATCGATCAATAATTTGATGTGCTCCTTTTTTCTCAAAATAGATGATAGGATGTAAATTTTGATCCAAAGAGGAGTAGCAGAGATTTCTACCTTAACATGGTCAAATAAGGGTGACCAAGAACAAAAAACATCTCAAAATTGCTGAAGAATCAAATCAAAGGATCTTTGGAAAATAACCTAGAAGAATTCAATGCTAAGCATCAAGAAGGAAGAAACAATGATGGAACTCAAACTTGTATAACTCTTTTTCATATATATATATATATATATATATATATATATATATATATATATATATATATATATATATATATATATATATATATATATATATATATATATATATATAATTTGAAGAAGTTTATTAAAATTTTAATGTTCTAAGTATTCTGTGGAAATTGAAGCATCTAACGTGAAGTTGTCTATCATTATTCAAAGAAAAAAATTGAAAAATAATAAAATCATTAATCGATATAATATTTAATATGAGACTACATATAATATAATATTATATATATAATAAGATAAGATTTATATATATTATATAATATTCTTATATATTATATAATTAATGTTTAATAGACAAAAATATTAGTATACATACATACCACACACACACACACACACACACACATATATATACATATACATATACATACATAGTTTCTATATTGGTAAGAGGGTTTTAATAAAGCGAAAGAGTGTAACTTGATAGTTAAACCTCACTCAGAACCCCTGACTACTAACTTACCATTACTTCTCACCATCATTGATGAACTCACCTTGAAATATTTCACCTCTTTGATGCTCTATAATAACATATTTGAATGTCAAAATAAGTTTGTGTCAACTAATTATGAGGTCAAACAAATTAGGATTTAAATCACCTTATAATGCTTTAGTCTACGATGGCTTGCATTCTCATGGAAAGAGATAGCCTCTCTAACCAATATCTATGTCAAAACTATAACTCCCTTGGTTTTGATCAGGGGGCATCTATATTGGTTGGTTAAAGAGCCCAACATGTTGGGTTTGGGCCAACTATGGGTGATTGGTTTTTGTCTTGGTTATTGTAATGGAAAAATTTTTGGTTACAATAGCAATGGAAAAATTAGAATCAACCATGAGAAATTTATAATTTTAGATTTGAGATTTGGATAAAAATTTGAAGTGAACATGGGTACATATTATCAATATTAAGATCAAAGTTGTAAATTATTCAACCATTTATGATTATTTCTTTTGAGCATTATCTAGGGTGATCAAACATGGTGTGATGTGGGTGATGAAAAATTATTTCCATATCATATGTAAGCATGATATATGCCAACAATAATTAGTATTCTAATTCCAAACCTTCATGAGAAATATGGGCATGTCATTAAAGATTGCAAGTGTATATTCATAGGGTTATTTCAGTCCATCACCTTAAATGCCTTGCCATTGATTCTCACCATTATTGACCAACTCACCTTGAATTATTTTACCACTTTCATACTCTGTAAGAATGTATTTGGATGTTAAAAAAAATCATGTAAATTAATTATTTTCATTATAATGGCACTATAAAAAATATAAGAAACCAAGAGAAATTTGGGATTTAGACTTTGGAATTTGTATTAAACATTGAAGTGGACATGGGTGTAAATATTCAAGATCTAAGTTGTAAATTCTCAAATTATTTGTGATTATTTTTCTTAATCATCCATAGGGGTTCCTTAAAGCTTATGAGACTCAAAAGCTTAGGGTGCTACCATGTGGTGACATCCCATGATTTTAGAGCCCAGATGAAGTGGTAGATAGTCCAAGCAGTCAAGAGGCCCAAATTAAATGTGATCATGCCACGTGGTAAAGCATATATAAGGATATAAGCAAGTCATGATGCTACTAAGTGGTAACATCTCAAGGACCTACCTAGGATATTGCCAGGGCTCACCTCTATGAATACCTCTAAGGGCCTAGAATGTTGCATTGACTTCTTTCCCATCCAGCTCTAGATGCCTTTGTGATTCGCTATAAATGGAATTTATGGTGGAAAATGTCACTCCAGGAGTTACATTGATGACGTGTCCCATGTATGTTGATTAAAATTCCATTATTTGTATTTATAAAATGTTTTTGGTAGAGGAGGAGGCCTCACTACTTGATTAGATGATTCCACCTCCTCTCCTAATAAATTAACCTCTTCCCCATGCAAGGCAATAGGTCACAATGAAAACAATTCCTCTTCTTTGACATAAATGTTAGAGCATTCTCCTTCTCTCCTTTAAGTCTACATAGATAAGACACCTTCCCAAATCTTTCCTCCACCATGGAGGCCAAAGGCATCACCTTCATGAATCTTTCTACTACCATAGGTGGAAAATTTAGGCCTTTGACAAATATTTCCTCTCTCATAGGTGGTACCTATAGCCTTCACAAATATTTATTTTGCTATAGGTGGCAAAGGTAACTCCTTATCTATTTTTGTAGACCATACATCATGTCTACAAATTCCTTGCATGTGAAGCTCCCTAGGCATGAAAAGTCTATAGCTTCTATTTCCTTGGATGTTATGCTAACAAGGCATGAAATCTTGAAGAGAAATATAAGAGAAACATTGTTTCTTCCTACATCTTATTCTCAAACAATAATCAGGTGCAACCTTAGAAATCCAAGATATTTCATATACTTAACACATTTCATAAAAAATACTTAAAGAGTAATTAGCAAACAATTTGGTGTATGTCATAAGAACATAGAATTCTATTTATTCTTGTTCCCTTAGTCATTGATTAAATGATATTTTTTTAATTAGGTCACATAAAATTCTAAGAGTGAGAGGGTATCCTTAATCATCAAGTTTTAGCTGCAAATATGGATTAAGCTTCATGACAGGATAGCTGCAATAATAAAAAAAGAAAAATATAAACATCATCCCTATTGTGAGTTTTTCCTTCATTGTTTTGTCTACTTTCCCATTTTAATGTTTAATAAACGTGGCTATCTCGATGCAAAAAAGGATCTGATTGTGGACAATGATGTGTTAATCTTTGTTTTGTCACCTAAAGAGATTGGAAAGGGTCTGAGCAATTGCCATAAGGATTACATGACACCAGGTCTTCAAGGCACTATTATATGGGCAGGGATGGGGTAGGGAAGGATGATATTGAAACTTCTCGCATGAGCTAGAGGAGTAGAAGAGAACCTAAAGCACCTTAGAAATTATTGCCTTTATGGAGTGCTTGAGGTCCATTAGTTTTATATGATTTGCTTCCTCAACATTTAAATCTAATTTAGTGTTAGTCTTTTTCACTAGGCACCACATTGTCTCACCAAAAGGTATCTTACTAAGCAATCCCTTCCAATGTTATTTGAACCTTTAAACTAACTGCTAGTATAATTTTTTTAAATAAACACTTCAAAAATAATATCACTTAACATTTTTAATATATATATATATATAAACCTTTCAACCTCTAAATACATACAATCCAATTATAACTCCTCATTAATTTAGTATCTTTCACACGCTTCCTCATGAATTGAAAATAATTATAAAACAATAAGTTTTACCACTTGATTATATAATAAGATCCCTTTGCACTTTTTTTTTGGCCCCCTTTTTAGCAATAATCTTTCTTAAAAAGGGACTTTTGGTATATTCCTTAATTATGACACTTTTATGATGCTTTCTATTGGTATGCATATTTATAATATATATTCACTAAGTTGGACTATATGAGAGTAGTTCATTTTTATTTAGTTTTTATTTTCTAAGGCTTTATTGACATTGAGAAAAGTTAAAACCATCACAATCATCCTAATACTAGGGCCATAAAATAGAAAAGAAAGAATTTTGTATTTTTCCAATTTAAAAAAATAATAGTAAATGTCAATGGACAGCCATCGTCAAATATTTCTAAGAAATTGGAAAAAAAAAAAAAAAAAGATTTAATGAAAGGCTGACCACATGTGGGGATCGGGACCCATTTGTGTCTCAATGAGTAGTGGATCACATTGAGTAATTAAAATAAAAAGTTACACTTATCAATAGGTACATCCATTTTTTGTTTATTAAGTCAGAGGTTTATATAGTGGGTGAAGGTCCAAGATTTGTCTCATATGAGACAAAGAAAATGTATATACCAATCAAATGTTGGTAGTAAAGGATGAAAATCATGGTGTATAATGTGAATGGGCTTCGAGCACTGGTTAGTTCATATGGATCCCTTCTCAAATTCCTCAATTCCTTCCATGCGGATATCATATGCCTTCAAGTATATTCGTTTTCTCTCCTAGATTCGATTCTTGTGACTGTTAAACATTTTGATCATTCAAAAGATAAAAAAGTATATGCTAATGGTAGATAGCATAATATTAAATGATATCCTAGATTTAGTGTATCAGAATCTGTAAGCATTTCTTTTGAGGGTAGGAATCAGGGATTATGAGGTGTTGCTCCTAAAACAAGAATATGAACACAATATTTTACATTATGAACAACATTGCCTCTAGATTCTATGGATAAATATCAAAATAAAATGACACAATCTATCAACCTTTGCAAATAATAGGTTTATATATTTTTTTCCTTTCCTAATCACAATGATTATTTTAAAGACAATTCAAGTATATGTAGGCATTCATTAAAAAAATAAAAACCCATTTTCTTTTACACTAATATGTCAACATTGATATTTGTAAGTTTGTATCAGAAGTCAACTACCAACAGGGACATGTAATACTTATGGACTCAAAATTGTGTAGAGGATACCCAAACTGCAGAGAGTAATCTACCTCTTACGACTTAAATCTTCTCACCACTAAAAAATGCTTGTGGTGGATAATGAGTTTGTATGTCTTTTATTATGGCACTTCTTAAACATTGTGGGCACTGCACTCATCAATAAGTAAACCAATTAACCAATCCATATCAAAGATATCACAATGAGCCTTTTTTTGTAAAAAACTAAGAATGATATTTTTTTGGAAAATAACTTTGTCACCACTTATTATCTTCTTTAGCACATTCCAAGTCTCTTTCCAATGAAACAAATAGTATCTACAGGTCTTCTAACTCATTACATTTTTATTGAAAATGTAGCTTGTACAAATCTGCTTCCTCTTTCATCTTTTGTAGATCATCTGCCATTTTCTTGTGTTTCTTTGCTAGTTTTTTTGTTTCTTAGCCAATTTTTTTGTTTCAGCTTTCAGGCAATGGAAAAGATCATCTCTGGCCTTATAATATTCAATAGCTAGCAAGGTAGAGATAAGTGAACATTGGATATCAATAATGTTGCTAGGGGTTTGAGAAGTAGCAACTGTAGTGAAAGAAACTTTGGGCTTCTTTGTTGTAAATTTATTCGACTTATCTTCTAAATTTCTCTGTGGGTACTGCTATTTCTCATCACTTACATTATGTTCTTCATGGTTGGCCTCATTTCCATCTCTATCATTCTTCTCATTGTCTTGTTCACTGATACTCTCATTTCCTTCTTCAGAATAAACAAAACATTTTTTAAATGAGTCACAACCTACTAACATAAGGTTAAATCTATAGTGATAAAATGAGATCCAAGTGTTGGGTAATAACTACATGTACTCATCATGATCACCAACCACCGTAATTGAAATTAGTTGATAGTTATTAGTGTCACGGATCATCAGTACTATGATTTTTGGCATCCTTTTGTAGTGTAGTTTGTTTAGCAATTAGAAACAAATATGTTCTTATAGGAACCTAAGTGTATTAGCATCAAAATTAAAATTTTAGACAAAAAAAAATGAAAAATGACAAGCTTTTATTTCATAAATTATTTTTTATTAATTAGAAAAATATTCATATATATATTTTTTTAAATGACTATAAAATGAGGTTGTGAGTTTTTTGATATAATGTAGTAAGGTGTTATGTGTGGGGGAGTTGTTTTACTCAAAGATGAGTTTGAGTAATGATGAAATAGTAAGGAAGGGTAAATCATATGAAATATATAAGTGTTAAAATATTTTGTGTTAATTTAAGACGTGGTGGTGAGAGGAAATTGCAAGTGTGGACTTATTCATTTTGACTTATGATGTCACCCAAAAAAATATTCAATTAGTTGTGGTTTTTTCTCCAAAAAAAAGAACTTACATTTTAACAAAAACATAGCGGTGGCAATTCTTTATATCAGACAATTATGAAACCCCTCAAAAGCTAAGTTAATTATATTAAAAATATATATGAAGTTTCAAATAACACCTATTAATTCACAAGACTATTAAGTGCCTTCCTTTCTTAGCGCTACTGACATGTTGGCAAGGTGGCAGTCCATAAGTAGGTGAATTTGAATTGACTTCAAATTCTATAAATGAGACCTAGATTATAGTTAAAGGTTGATGCAGCAAGCAATGAGCTAGCAAATTTCATACAAGAAGTGAAGTTGAAAGAAGAATTTCATAATGGGTTAGTAGGTCCGCTTGCATTTTTTTGATGTATTTTGCAATTTAACATTCAGTTCTAGTATTAGACACTGATAGATCCTACAAGTTCATAAATTAATGGTTATGTATCTACTCTGTCAAAAAATTGATTTCAAACATAACAAAAAAACACTGGATTTTTTCCCATTTGTTTAGGTGCATAGGACACAATAGCCTCTAAAGATGCCACACATTATGATACCCATAGAGAGCTTGCCAAAATCACTCTCCCCTATAACCACCATGCTTATTATTAGTTTAAACGTTCTTTGCCTTGATGTATTCTCTACAAAAAATAATTGGTTTTATTCAATGAAACATACATGAAATACTAGAGTTAAATCTAGAGACAAATTTGCCCTAAATAAAGTTTAATTTCCCATATTAATACCTTTAAATTAGGAAAATATAGTGGAATGGGAGTGCTAGTGAAGGTGACAAAAAGTGTAAATCTTATATTTTCCTTACTAGATATGACAAAGTGCTAACCAAACATGTCCTTCACTATTGGTTAAATAATTTTTAGGGTTACAAAAGATGGCATCTAATACACACCATGAACAGTTGAGAAAGGGAAAGTTTAAGCACTGGACTAGTCCGTAAATGGTGTCGTTAGTGGAGGAATCAATGCCTTCTTAGGTGGCACAACCTCTGTTTGCAAGAAGAGAACCAAAAACACACAACCAGTTAGAGAAAGTCTCCTTACTTGAATTTAAATTTACAAACATAAAAACAAATACATGAAAGGTAACAACAATTACGTTCTACTGGTAGATGGTTGGTAACAAATTTTAAGTAAAAGAATTATTGTAGAAGAATAGAGAAATAACTATTGTAAAAGAGATCAAACAAATAGAAGCTGACAAAATCTTAACAAGTGGAATAGAATTAGGGGCAAAAACACGTGGGGAGTGAGATGGAGAAAGGGTAGAGCAACACATCAGTCAACTTTAATGAAAAGTGCCCACCACATGTTAAGGGTTTAATAGGTTTAGCGTTTGACTTATTCTAGTTGTTTATTGTGATAGTTTATTTTCCATGTAGAAATATTTGATATTATATTAACTATATAATATTTAATTAATAATAAATTATAATATTTAATAAATATATATAATATAGGGTACATAGGTTTTATTTTATATATATATATATATATATATATAAAATAAATAATTATTTAATATATAATTATATGTAATATTAATATATAAATATTATTCATAATATACTTTATTATATTTAATATAATATACTTGTAAATTAGTAGAGTATTATATATAATATATATTTACAAGTCCTTAAATAATTCTCACGTATTACTATGATATTAATCTAATAATATATTAAATATTATATATAAATCATTTATATATAAAAATTAATCGTATATATAATAATATTATATATTATTTTCATAATAATATTTTATTATTTATAATATATATATATATATATTCAAAAATTTATATGTTGTATTATTGTGAGTTGGTACATCAAAATAAAACATATTAATAGTAAAAATTGTATCCAAGATGATTTCAGAGGTTTCCTTTTGGAAATCTTAAAAAACCAATGTTCTTCGAAGCAATATATTGAAACATGAAGATGAAAAGTTTATATGTTTAATTAATATTTGTTTACAAGGGAATTCGAAGGCCTATAGTAGACAACCGATGCCTTAGTCTTGGGTAATATTGTTTGTTTATATTATATTGCATTTCCTATGTGTGTATTTGTTGAAGATGAAGCTAGAAAAATGAATTGAATTTAGATAATTGGAGCAGCTGGCTATATTGGAAAATATATATCCAAATACAAAATTCACTTGGTGGCGACTTCTCATTCTCCCAAGTCACAGTTACTCCAACAATTCAGAGAGGATGGCATTCATAATCTTTAAGTGAGTCATCCAGATCTTATAAACATATTCATTTTTATTATGTCTTATATTAGATTGATCAAGTTGATTTTTATTTTTATTTTAGATTGATATGGGTATGGATGTTTAGATGGTCATAATAATGTTTTGAATGCAGTCAAGAAAGTAGATATAGTAACATCTACAATTTTCATCCCTAAAATTTTGATCAAATCTATATCATAAAGACTATTGAGGAAGCAAGAAATATAAAGATATATACTTGATATTTATTTTAACATTCTATTACTAAGAACATGGATAATTTTACTTTAGAAAACATTAATCCAATCATACATATTTATCTGTGCATTAATACTTTTAATTTAAAATAGTGGATGAATTTATTATTGCATATTTACATAACATTGATCCACTTATACATGTTTTATTATGTAATGATAGTTTAAATACACTTAATATCTGATATTGAAAAAAATGACTCGTTGTAAATTTTCTATTAGTGCCACTTAGACTAAAATACGTGTAATGTTTATAGTGTGCTAGTACGGTTGTCCCACAAATAAAAAATATATCATAAATTAAAATACTTTATTGTTGTAGTAAACCTTATATAAACTACTTTAACTAACCTCAAGCTTTTCTTGCACCATGGGGGCAACTGCTAGTTTAAATACCATCAAAATTTGATTTTATAGTCTATTAGATTCTATCTATAAGTTTTATTACTACACTTTGTATGTAATATGTGAATTGCATAAAACATAACTTTGTAATTTATTAGATTTCAATTATAATTCCATATCGTTAAGATTTATTATTGGAAATATATCTATTAAAAATAAATGGATGGTTTACATAGTAAGGGTGGTTGGATGATATTTGTTACCTGATTGGATAAAATTCATTATGAAAATAGTAAATCAAAACCAAATAGCTCTCAAAGTTTCCTTTTTAGCTAGGCAGAACCAAGCAAGTGAAAAACAATAGCCCTAAAAACTCACTTATTGGTCGAGCAAAACCAAGCAAGTGAAACAAAAAAAACTAACCCTTGTGTACAAACCCTAAAGTAATTTAATTGATGAAGTGTAATAACAACCATAAGGCAACAACATACATCTACAACCAAATGATGTAGCAAAAATCATCACCACTATCAAATAATAGAAGCTAATGACTTCCATAACTGTCATCACCACAAGCTGAGACACCAAACTCCAATGCCACTAGGGATGTAGTGAGGGAAACCATTGAGCCCTGATAAAACAAAGTTGCATTCACCAAAATAGGAATGTAGGTTGATAAAAAACAAGGGATGCAATCATCAAACTCCCACACAGTGTCAAATGCACATATATGGATGCCACCATCATACTAGATAACCAATATAGAACTAAAAAAAAACCAAGAAATTCTCTAGAGGTGTCACAGTGCCCTAACCATTCATCCTCAACATTCAACATCTCTAGAGCTATGCTCTCTAAGGGTGAACCCTAAACTTATGGTTTTAGAATGAGGGATGGCGATAGCCTCCTTGAACTCATTTTTGGTTCACGTCACCAAGATTTGACTCTATAACCCATTAGATTTCACCCATAAGTTCTACTATTTCACCTTGCATATATCATTTTATTCATGTAAATCTTGGCTTTGCAATCTATCAATTTTCATCCACAATTCCACATCACCAAGATTTGATTTTACAACCCATCAATTTTCACCTACAAGTTATACTTTCACACCTTGCATGTAATGTGTGAATATTGTAAATCTTGGCCTTGAAATCTATTAGAGTTCACCCACATATCCACACTATTAATATTTGACCTACCAAGCAATCAAATTTTACCTACAAGTTTTACTATCATACTTCACATGTAATATCTAAATTGTGTAAATCATGGCCTTGTAACTTATCATATTTCACCCACAAGTCTATAGTGCCAATATATGGCCTTGCAACCCATTAAATTTCACTCACAAGTTATATTATTACACCTTGCATGTAATAAATATGGGACTTATAATTTATCAGATTTCATCCACAAATCCACACTATCAATATTTGACCTTGCAACTTATCAAATTCCACCCACAAGTTCTACTTTTGAATCATGTAAATCTTGACCTACATTCCATTAAATTTCATAGGCTTGAGCAAAACATAATAGTTTGCCATAATTTTAGTTTATATATACAAATACAGAGTACATCCACATTTTTCTAAAAAAAATAACATTTATTAAATATTTTTTAATTATTGATTTGGATGTCAATCTAACATAATACCATACATTGACCATTGAACCATAAATCCATATCACTAATATTTGACCTTACAACCTATCTGATTTCACCCACACACCATGCATGTAATACTTAAAACATATAAATGTTGGCCTTATATTCTATCATCACCCAACAATAAATTATTATTATTATAATGATTCTTGCATATGAAGAGATTAGCAAATCTTTAATATGTGCTCAAAGTTTTCAAAATAATATATTTAACATTTATGTAGTTTATGTTGTAAATACTATGGTAAATTTTTTTTGTAACTTTTAAATTAATATATTGGAAAAATAAAATAAAAACAAGGGTCATGTAGCGGTTAGTCCCGCCTTTGTGTTGTAAATTGTTTAAAATTAAGTTTGCATGTAACTGTGTAATGTAAATTTATTTTCATAGTAAATAATATGTAAAAATTAATAATTGTAAATAGAGAAAAGATTTTGCTTGTAAATTTGTAATGTAAGCTCATTGCCTATGACTTATGAAATGCTTACTATTTAATAATTTACATATCAATCAACAAAAAATAATTATTTTAGATCCATACATAATAAATAACTGACTTTATTATGCTTGGGATGTATGTAGTGGGACAGTAAGAACGACATGAGGAGGTTGTGGGTTTGGTCAACCATATACATAAATAACTACATAAATTTGACTATATGTTTTATATTGTTATTATGTTAAAAATAGTGATGGACTAATGTTTGTTAGGTTAATGTGTGATTCACTTCATTTAATGTAGTGTTGAAATTATATACCATTTATGTTTAATTATACATATTTGATGATGTATTTTCATATTGTTATTATGCTAAAAATAGTGATGGACTAACATTTGTTAGTTTGGTGTGTGATTTACTTCATTTGATGTAATGTTGAAATTATATGTTTTCATTAGTATTTGACTAACATTTAAGTATTATAATATTATATTATATTGATTTGATATCTTATTTCTGTTAATTGTTCTTCTATTATTATGAGGTCGTTGTAGGATAAACTTCTCTTGAATTGGAAGGAGAACATCATAAAAGAGAAGAGAATAGATGTGGAATATAGTTATTAAAGGGATAAACATATGTGAATTGGTAAAAAACACATCTAGGATAGTTGACTCCGATGCCTTACTTAGGGTGAACACTTAAGAAGAGTACGGTTTGTATTTTTTTCCATATTTTATTTTTCATTTTTTAGGTCAATGATCGATTATCTTCATTCCACATATCACTTGTGATCGTTAGATTATTTTTTAGAATATCATTGGTCCAACGACAAAATTAATCTATGCAAACATGCTACTTGCAAATAAGATCATATGACTCTTAGTAATATTATGATTTGGATCTCAATTTCAAGTATTAAAAAATAAATTATACATATATGTGGGGTATATATATGAGTATAGAGATACAAATTTTAAAGTTTTATAATAATAATGTTATAAAATTTTAGTTACATATTTAATAATTGAAAATAAAACCAAACTTTTGACCTTTCTCCTCTCTTTTTATCGATTCTAATATTGAGTTTTAAGACAAAATCCTTGACATGGATTGGGTTCTCATGAACATTTTTGTGGTATTGATATTATTCATCGTAAGGCATGATGATTTTTGTATGTCCTATTGTAAATGAGTGATGGAAAGAAAAAGCCTGTGAAAACTCAATGAGAAAAATTTTAAAAGAGACAAGTTTCAACAATGTTGGAACCTTTATGGATAAATTTGGATGACACATTGGCCATGAATAGTCATTTTCCTTAGAAAACATGTTAGAATTTTATAGCTTCCATCTTTACAAATAAATTGGGTGAAAGGATAGATCCCATACGCATAGAACATTAATTTTTTTTAGTTACATTATTTGAAAACAAATATGTGTGATCTATATTATTAACGTACACCGTTGAACTATTCACAATAAATATTGGCTTCTACCCAACTAAAAAACATGAGAACATAATATATGGTAGTGGGTCAATGTTGGATGGGAATATTTATTTATTCCAACTATTCATGTACAAGAAATCTTATTCATATATATATATCAATTACAGTGTTGTTATCCTTTTTAGTAATCTGAATAATATTAAATATATTTTTATAATTATCAAAATAAATACATTTAAATTTGATAATAAATAGAATGAAATATTCTTCAATTACATCCCAAAAATATATTATTATTTAAATTTCAAACTTTATAAAAACTTATTTTATTTTATTTATTTTTTAATATATATTTAAAACCATTTGATTGGATGAAAAAATCAAAATATTTAAAAAGAAAACCTATAATTCCTACCAGTGCAAAACTAATACTAACATTTAAAAATGTTCAAACATAAAAATTTTGGGCAGGAGTAATACTAACATAAAAAGAGATCCAAAGATTAAAAAATTGGTAATAAATTCTAATCATGTAGTTATACATGGAACGTTGTCCTCCACCAACCCCAACAACAACAACAACCAAAACAAAAAAAAAAAAAAAAAACCTACCAATGTTATGTCCCACAATTGATAAATTCTTTTAATTTTAATGCTTTTAACTTTTTCTTCCAATTTTTTTCATAAAGTGCATGATTGATAAGGATAACAGAAGGCATTGGATCATAATCTGATCTGATAAAGTGTGCAACTTATGGATAATGGGCATGCCAATACAAAATAAAATAAAATAACAAATCCATCAATCCGATCTGTTTCCTTCATACTTCACAAATGGTGTCCACCACCGTAGATTATGGCATATATTCTCAGGCCAATTTAATAAATCCCTGCATTTTATATATCCACGCCATGATATCGTCTCCACGTATATCTGCCAATCAAGTGGACTATTAAAGTCTCAACTTTACAACTAATCTTCCATAAACTAATGCCTTGGACGTATACACATTGATTGTAATATGCATTCCACGCTCTGCGACAGTGTTCTTGGACGTATACACATGGACTTTAATATGCATTCCACGCTCCGCGACGGTGTTCTACGTAAGCTTTTTATTGGATGAAAACTATATTCATTATGTTTTGTTAAAAGCCTTCTCAACTTGCTTGTCATGAAAGCGAAAACTCTGGTTTTATTTTCCCCATTCGCAATCCCGACGAATCTCATCCACTAATTTTGCACTGCTTCGGAATTTTCATTCATAAATTTATAAAGTGGATCTCCCGTGTCTGACTACACTCGTATTTAGTCAATATAATGTTTTTTCTCAGTTTCGTGAAATGGCCCGCGATCGTCAGTTTAAGGAAATATGACGCACATCATGGGGTATCAATAGCCGGCCGACCAAACGCTCGTTTTAATTTTTGGTTTAACGCATTAAAGATATATAGTAATGTACAAAATAAGTATAATATTGTCTCTCTTTAATATACATATATATTCAAAAGTATTAAATATGTAATCTTAATTGTTGATTCTTTCAATTTACAACTCAATTTTATCAATTACATTTCATATAACCTTCATAAGAAGGATTTAATCATTCATTATAAGATGTGTTTATAAAAGTATTAATTTATTTTGTAGCAAATTGATTTAAAATGTATGTTTTTGAATTAAATATGTAAAACGAAAATAGTAAATTAATCGACACTTATTTAGTTGGTTGATATTTTACATACAACATTCACACATCAAATAATATATTTATCAAATTTTATGGAGTTATTTCTTGAAAATCATTGTTGTATATGATATATCTATTGATCTCAACTTATTTGAAAGTTTAATATTTTTTAAATTTATATTTTATCTTTGGTATGTTTTTATTGAAAGTAAAAGTTTGGGTTTTGAAAGGGGCCCATCCCTTGTACAAAGGAGAGAGAGAAAATAATAATAACAAAGTGAATCTCATCTTCCAGTGGAGACAAAACAGCGTGCGAAAACATGAAAAGATGCAACCTCATAAAGCAACAAAATGATCATACAAAAGCACTGACCCTCTCTAAAAATATTATTTCCATGCTTTGAGGGACATATTAAGTGGTTTCAATTCCGTCTTGCCTTTGCCTTTTTTCTTGTTGCTCACAACCATCTATTCCCCCCCCTTCCCTAGGATCTTGGAAGATAGGAATGGTGACTTCAAGAGAATCAATAGGTTTAAAAAAACCTTCATCTTGTAGAGTAGCTAAATGATCTTATGAGGTATTCTAACAATCAAAACCTCACTTGAAACAACTATTGCACTTGAAACAAAACTAGTGTTTGGAAGGCCTACTATTTCCTTACTTTGTTCTGGAATAGAAACTAATTCAAGTGTTTTCGGCACTTCACTAACATTATATGAGTTGTGTTCTTCTTCTAAATCATCACTAGTTTCTCTATCTAAATCCGTCTCAGGGTTAGAAGCCTTCCACCATGAAACCTCTTTTTTTGCTTAGTGATCTCACACATTTCTGCCAAATGCCCTATTTCAAAGCATTTACGACAACGAAATGGCAAATCCTCATAGTCCAAAATTTGTTTCCATGTCCAACCCTGAATGATCAAATCAATAGAAGCTGGAAGATTTTCTAAAACATTTAAATAAATCAAGATTCGAGCAAAGGTTGAATCTTGCATATCTATTATTGATGTATCTATATTAATGAATTTTCCCAAAGAATTTCCTATATCTCAAAAGCAATCCTCAATCCAAAACTAGAAAGGAATGTGAGGCAACCTTACCCAGATTCGTTTGGTTGTGAAAACTTTTATAAGTGGATCAAAGAAGGATATCAGGGTTTAGACTGTAGAATGCAATGATTCCATGTCCAAACCTCATTCTAGAAGATATCCTCCTTGTCCTTTTCATGATCAAATACAACAATAAAGAAGCCATTGGCATAGGGGAAGAGTTGTAAAATACCTTTCATCAAGGGCTTCCAATTTTTCTCTATCCATTTCTGAAGCATTGCAAGAGAGGGCCAAAAATTGGAGAATTTATATATGACACCACTGTATAGCAATGCTTATTCATGAAGGAGGATCGAATTTAAGGCCTCCTCATCAAAAAGGATAGATGGGTTAGATACACTATCGGTAAAAGATTTCGACTCCTTAGTAATCACTACCCCTGAGGCTGCCTCCCCTATTTTCTAGGAGTAGGCCCTCCCTAAACCAAAATTTTAGTGGTCACCACCAACATTGATGCATCTTCATCTGGAAAATCAAGTATCATCATTTCCCTCCTGTCCATAACCACCATTGATGTGAACCCTACCACTACTATAGTCACAATCGTAGGAGAGCTAAAGCAATTAGGGTTAGGCTTTGGGGCTTCGCTATTATTTTTTCTAGTATTTCTTATCATTTTGGTCATTTTTACTCCCTGGTATGTTGAAATAGAGATAAAGTTAAATTTTAAATTAATTTAAAATAAGAAGTTTGAAATATATTAAAAAAATGTTATCCAATATTTAAAGAGTGTAAAATATGTTGTATATTAGTATATTATTTGCTGATAATTTGAAATATTATGATGTAGTTGGTTATTATGAGGTAAAAATTAAACAACTAATATATAATACTATGACAATTATTAGGTGGTTCCAATTCCATCTTGCCTTTGCCTTTTTTCTTATTGCTCATAACCGTCCATTCCCCCCTTACCTAGGATCTTGGAAGATAGGAATGGTGAATTCAAGAGAATCAACAGGTTTAAAAAAACCTTCATCTTGTAGAGTGGTTGAATGATTGATCTTATGAGTTATTCTAGTCATCAAACCCTTGCTTGAAACATCTATCACACTTAAAACAAAACTAGCCTTTAAAAGGCCTCCTACTTCCTTACTCTATTCTAGAATCAAAATTAATTTAGGTATTTATGGTGCTTCACTAACATTATCCAAGTTGTGTTCTTCTGAGTCATCACCAGTTTCTCTATTTGAATCCATCTCAGGGTTAGAATCCTTCCACCATGAAACCCCTTTTTTCACTTAGTGATGTCACACGCTTTTGCCAAATGCCATATTGCAAAGCATTTGCAACAATGAAATGGCAAATCCTCATAGTCCAGATTTTGTTTCCATGTCCGGCCCTAAATGATCAAATCAATAGAAACTGGAAGATTTTTTAAAACATTTAAATAAACTAGGATTCAAGCAAAGGTTGAATGCTACATATTTATTGTTGATGGGTCTATAATAATGAATTTTCCCAAAAAAAATCTTATAGCTCAAAATCAATCCTCTATCCCAAACTAGAAAGGAAGGCGAGGCAAACTTACATAGATCGATTTGGTTGTGAAAACTTCTGTAAATGGGTCAAAAGAAGGATACCAGGGCTTAGACTATAGAATGCAATGATTCTATGTCCAAACCTCATTTTGTAAGATATCCTCCTTATCCTTTTCATGATTAAATACAACAACAAAGAAACCATTGGTGAAAGGAAAGAGTTGTAAAGTACCTTTCATCAAGGGCTTCCAATTTTTCTCTATCCATTCCTTAAGCATTGCAAGAGAGGGCCAAAAATTAGAGAATCTATAAATGACACCTCTGCACAGCAATATTTGTTCATGAATGAGGATCAACTTTAGGGCCTCCCCATAAAAAAGGATAGATGGGTTAGATATGTTAGGCATAATAAGTTTTTTAGGGTATTTTTTAGCATATCAATGAAATATTTTGACTACTTAGTAGTTGTCGCCCCTGAGGCTACCTCCCTTATTTTCTTGGAAGTAGGTTGTCCATGAATCAGAGCTTTAATTATTGCCACCAAGGCTAATGCATCTCAATCTGGAAAATCAAGTGTCGTTGTTTCCCTCCTGACCTCAACCACCATTGATGCAAACCCTGTCATTGTTGTAGTCATCACTGCAAGAGAGTTGAAGTGATTAGGTTTAGGCTTTGGGGCTTCACTATTATTTTTTATCATTTTGTCATTTTCACTCCCTCTTTGGTATGTTAAAATAGAGATAAAGTTGCATTTTAAATTAATTTTAAATAAGAAGTTTGAAATATATTTTTAAAATGTTATCTAATATTTAAAGAGTGTAAAATATGTTGTATATTAGTGTATTATCTATTGATAATTTGTAATATTATGATGTAATTGGTTGTTATGAGATAAAAATTAAATAACTAATATATAATACTATGGAAATTATTAAATAGTACCATAATAATTATTAAATAGTACCATATTATGTGCTCAAAACTCATTTCAATTATTAGTACATTTTCATCTATTGATAGTTGTCTTTTATCCTTACCTTAATTTAGTATGTTGAGGATTTTCAATTCCAACTACCTTAAAATTTGAGGGTCTTATCTATTATTATCTTAAAATCAAATAAAATAAAATTATTCTCATATTTATATTCCTAAGTAGAAGAAAGCCTTAATAAATAGTTAAATATTCTCTCATATTTTAAGAGGAGATGCTTATATATTACCCAAAAAAATAATTGAATTCGACCTTTATGATTAAATACAATATCACTAATATTAAATAATATTAATTCTCGTGAGAGGTCACATATTTATATATAATGTAGCTTGTTTTAATTTTGTATATATGTTAAATCTCATTGGGATGTAGCTTAGAAATCTCAAAGCTTAAATACATACTTGTGCCATGTTTGTTGAACCATAATTATAGAATGTGTCACCCTCTCAATTTTTTATTTTCATTTGAACATTTTTTTTAGCCAAATAAGTAGATATTTTTTAATTAATTAACAATTCTATTTCTTTTAGATATAAGTGGTTTATTTATTTTTTAAATAGGATTAGTTAAAGAGAACCAAAATGTCCCATAATCAACCCATCTTGTTGATGACCCTCTTCACCATTTTTTAGGGGATCATATTGTATAAAGCATAAAGTATTTTAATGTATACTTAGTTTATGTATGTAAAATTCAAATACATAATTTAATGGACATTTTGGGAATTAGTTCTTGCCAAAGTAAGATTAATAGATTCACTTTTTAATTAGTTTTTTTTAATTCAACTAATCAAAAAGTTTGAAATATATTATATTAATAATTTTACAATTATTTTGACATATTATTTTTAGAATATTCTCTAAGAGTTATTTAAGAATATTTTTTTAAATTAAATGTAATTTTAATTTGAAAAATTAAAATTACTTTAATGTAATAATATGTATGCAAATATTTAATTCATAATAATTATTACTTTGGCTAGGAAAAGATAGCCTCCTTATAAAACCTAGAGTGTGGCCAGAGATCTAACTGTACATCTTAAATCCACACCCATAATCCTTCCAATTGTAAAATAAACCATACCAAAAAGGCATGCTCATTGATTTGGACAAAGATGGATTCCAAAACAACTCATTAATTTTCATTCTTGCATCAAATTCCTTACACCCATCCAGAAGAGAAGTTAATTATTCATAATTCTTAATTAAGCACTTTAGATGGAGACAATTAATTTTATAATTTCAATTAAATTGTATAAAATTGTAATTATGGGAAATAAAAGTAAAAATAGTTAATCCAAAGTGGGTCTTAAGTGTGATTAAAGAAGATGACTGTACATATGCCAATATGGTGGATTGTTAGGACATCAAAAAAATAAAAGGAAGGCGGTTATCATCCATGGTAAGGGGGAGGTTCATGGTGTCTTTGCCATATGATTGTGAAAAGGTATAAATTGAGTCCTTCATTAAACTGTGTTCCCAACACCAATATATTTCAATAAATTTAGGAAATGCACCAACTAAATTAATATTTTTTTAATGTTATTTCAATATATAATTTAAAAAACAAAAAAACACTAATAATTTATGTAGACAAAGTCACATTTTTAAATTAAAATGAGTGAAATCTTTATCTATAATAATGTGATAAACATATCTGGCTAATTCACTTGAAACATTAAATTTGAATTATCATTTTATCCACTACAATCCTTTCCCTAAAACCCCATTACTAAAATGAAGTTCTAAATCCCAAGAAAAAGGAATCATAGATCAAAATAAATCAAAAATGTAGTACCATGCGAAGCCCATCCATTTTCAAAACCCACTTTTTTTTAATTTAATAATGAAAAAATATATGTAGCAACAAAAACATAAATTTAACACCTCTACCAACGGAAAACAAAATATGTCACAAAAAAGCCTGCAAATATGTGGCAAACCAAAAAAATAATAATAATAATAATAAAATAGAACAAAAACTGCTTGCCTCTAATAGTATCCCTTCCATGGGAATGGAGGGTCATGTTTAGCGGATCTAAACTCTTCCTAACATAACCTTTCTTCTTATTTTTACTTACAACGGTCCATTCACCACACTCCCCAAAATCTAGATGGAATCTAGATGGATGAGAATGGCTATTTCAATTGAACTAATGGATTGAGAACTCATTAAAGGAGTGTGATCTACTAAAAATCTATTAGGTGTTGCAGATGAATTTATATCTTCTCTTTCATTTGTGAGATTCATTTCTTTAATGACATTTGTCAATTCATATATATTCATGTTTGATTCTCTGGATATTTAATCTTATTTAAGCATTTTAACATTTGTATCTGATTCAGATTGTTCATCCTCATCATTACTCAAAACTGTGATTGTTAAATGTTCTTCCATATTATCCGTCCACCAAGTCTTCCATTAGTTTCACTTGGAAAACAGGTACTCTCAAATGAAATGCCCTATTCCAAAATACCTATGACATCTAAAGGGAAGATCCTCATAATTAAAGGATTATGACCAAAAAAACGGTCCCTAAATTTCAAATCAATTTGAGACGGAAGATCTACTAAAATATCAACATTTACAAAAATTTGGACATAACCTGATTGACCCAGATTCTTCATTAAAGTGTCCATTAATAAAAGTTCACCCAATGAGTTGCCTATAACTGTGAATAAACCTTCATACCAAAAGTAAAACAATAAATGAGATAATCTAACCCAAACATGTCGAACATTAAATGATTTCGTTAACATGTTGGATTAAATGATGAAAACCATGGCTTGAAAAGTAACAAATTCTCATTCCAACTTCAGACCTTATTTTTTAAAATCACGGCCTCTTTCCTCTTTTAAAAAAAACCACAACAAATAATCAATATAATGTTTTTTTTCAGTTTCCTGAAATGGCCTGCAATCGTCAGTTTAAGGAAATAATGATAACTGCTCAATTTATAATGTCGTCAATGAAATATCACTCCCATCATAGCCAGCCGACCAAACGATCATTTTAATTTTTGGTTTAACGTATTAAAAATATATAGTACATCTACTTGATGGATGATGTATGGTTACTAATTTCATATTTATCTTTTTACCTTCTTTGAGCTTAAGTTGTTGATATATTTTTATTAAGTGTTTATTTTTTAATAAATATTTAAATATGTTTAAAAGTGTTAAATATGTAATTTTGATTGTTGATTCTTTTAATTTATAATTTAATTTTTTTAATTATATTTCACATCATTTTCATAATAGTTAAGGATTCAATAATTCATAATAAGATATGTTTATAAAAGTGTTAATTTATTTTGTAGTAAATCAATTCAAAATTTATGTTTTATAATTAAATATGTAAAACAAAAATAGTAAATTAATAATACACTTATTTAATTGGTTGATATTTTATGTACAAAATGTACACATTATATAATATATTTATCAAATCTTAAACATAAGCTATATGAATATTAGGTCATTTCCTCTAACTATTGTTGCGTGTAATATTTTTATTGATTTCTATTTATTTGAAAGTTTAACATTTGTTTAATTTATATTTTATTTTTGACATGTTAAAATAGAGATAAAGTTACATTTTAAATTAATCTAAAATAAGAAGTTTGAAATATATTTAAAAAGTATTGTCCAATACTTAAAAAATATAAAATAATTAATATATAATATTATGTCAATTATTAGATAGTATCATGATAATTATTAAGTAGTATTATTTTAATTATAGAATATTGTGTGTTCAAAACTCATTTTAATTATTGACACATATTCATCTATTGATAATTATTTCTTATCTTTATCATAATCTGATATGTTAAGGATTTTGAATTATAATTACTTTAAAATATGAAGATCTTATTTATTATTATCTTCAAATCAAATAAAACAAAAATACTTTATATATATTTCTAATGAAAATAAAACCTTAATAAATATTTAAAGATTCCACCATATTTTAAGAGTAGATGCTTATATTTACCCAAAAAAATTATTTGAATTTAGCCTTTATGATTACATACCATATCAACAATATTAAATAATTTTAAGTTCTTGTAATAGGTTCCATTTATATACATAATGCGACTTTTTTTTAACTTTTGACTTGTTAAATCCCATGAAGGACTCGAAGCTTATTTACATACTTGTGCCATGCTTGCTGAAACCATAATTGTAGAATGTGTTACTCTCTCATTTTTTATTTTCATTTGAATAATTTTTAACTTAAATAAGTAGATATTTATTAATTAATTAACAATTCTATTTCATTTAGATATAAGTGACTTATCTATTTCATTAATAGGATCAGTTAGGGAGACAACTAAAATGCCCCATAATCAACCCATCGTGTTGGTGAGCTCCCTTCACTATATTTTTTTTTGGGAATTACATTGTATAAAGTATTAAGTATTTTAATGCATTTTTTTTTTTCAAATTTAAAATTTAAATATATTAAGGTAGAATTAATGGATTTATTTTTAATTAGTTGGTTTTATTCAATTAATCAAAAAGCTTGAAATAATTTTATGTTAATAATTATAAAAAAATCTTAAAGCTTAACATTATTTTTAGAATATTCTCTAGGTGTTATTTAGGCATATTATGCACATTTTTAGAAAATTGATTGCATCTTCAGACTATGGAAGCAATAACTAGTTTGCAATCGAGACGTCTAGGAAGGTAAAGCTTAAAGATGAAAATGTGTTAGAGAAGTGAGCTATGCTAAAAAAGAAGCGGGGGTGATGATTGTTAGAGTATTGAAGCCATGCCAAGAAGCACAAAAAGCAAGAAGGTATAATTTAAATAATAATGGTGTATGTCTAGCATAAATGAGAGCGTTGGAATGGCTGAAAGCAAGCAAGGAGACTTGCAGGCCATAGAAAATCAATGTGATGAGAGCTATGATTTCTATTTTTCCTTACTAAAATCCCTTTAAGAGTGAAAAAATCTTCAATTTGATGAGATTATCTACAAAGGTATTTTGGAGTACTTCCTGTTCGACATATGCTACCAAGCCAAGAAAATTTGAGTAGAACTTGAAGCCAGATACGATGATGATATTGAAGATGAGGTTGAACATCCTAGGAAACATTGTCATCTTTTAGCACGCTAATATTTTGATTGTCTTCAAACTTGATTCTCTCATCAGTAAGACTTGTAACTCTCTTTTATAATAATAAAATAAAAATTTGCTTTTCTTCTCAATGTCTGCTCCAAAGTTACTTCTATCAAACACCCAACTTCTTAAAAGGCCAAATTATGCCACATGGAAAATGAAGATGTGCATGATCCTTCTATTTGAAGGACTATGGTGAATCATGATAAGAGATGAGCAAGCTCCCACCAATACTGATGCACTTGTAAAGTATGATAAGGCTACTACGAAAACCTTGATGCTAATCATGTTTAGCATCACTGATGACATCCAACCACATATTAGGGACATTGATGACCCAAAGGTAGCATGGGACAAGTTAGCGACCATATATGAGGCAAAAAATAAGACAAAGATCTTCCATCTACAATCGAGACTTCACACAATCACCATGGAGTCTAAAGAGAAAGTTGAGGAATTATCACATCGAGTGGTTGAAATATGAATGAAGTTACTAACACTCGATGAGAAGGTAGAAGATGATCTCTTGGTCTAGATTACCTTGAGATTATTGCCTTCCAAGTTTAAAGTGTTTGTCATGACACTAAATGTCACCAAATAATCAGTATCATTCGAAGAGCTCATAAACCTATTGCAGTAAGAAGAAGTTATAAACTTAGTCCAAGATGAGTTCAAAGATAAAGCTCTTATCTCAAAGAGGCAACAAGGACAAAATTTTTGATCTTTGGAGAAGTAGCTATAGAAACAATAGCAACAACAATAGTCTCAACATTAGAAATCTCAAAAGTCAAAGAAATGGTGTCATATCTATTGATCCAATACTCATGACACAAACAACTACAGGTATAATGCCTAAAAACAAGGGTCTACTAGCACATTAGGGTGAAATGATTCTCAAAAATTGAAAAGATGTTCCTGTCAATGGAAATAGAAGGGACATCTAGCTATTCAATAAGATGATATATCTGAAGAAGAGATATTTTATGAAGATAAGAACTTGGTACTAGTCTCTTAGACCTCGTAGCCCATAAGGAATATCTAGTTGATCCATTTTGGTGCCACCAAGCGTATGTTAGGTGACAAGAAGCTATTTTATTCACTG
Organism: Torreya grandis; assembly: GCA_037957365.1. Taxonomy (NCBI): domain Eukaryota; kingdom Viridiplantae; phylum Streptophyta; class Pinopsida; order Cupressales; family Taxaceae; genus Torreya; species Torreya grandis. The sequence continues at coordinate 963,459 of JARHVA010000923.1, read as the reverse complement.
TCAGACCAACCCACTGGAGATCAGGGTAGGATCTCAGATGACAAAGAATACATTGAAAAAAGAATAGGACAAGTTACCATTCCTCTCAAAACATGAAAATGTACACTAACAAAGGTATTATACGTTCTTGGTCTGACATCTATTCTCTTATGAGTTATCCAGCTATTGAATAACCATCTGAAGGTGGAATTTCTTATCAAAAATGGCATCAAAACTTGCCTAATATCACAAAAAGGTAAAGTTCTTACTAAAGATCTTTTTAAAGACAAATATTTGCTCTAGATGTTGTTTCATCTTTTGTAGTAGCATTATATGCCTCAATGATAGAATCCACTACCCTTTGGCACTATTGATATGGTCATTTTTTTTCTAGTTCATTATATGAGTTAAGTAATAAAGGGATGGTACATGGACTTCCCAAGCTATCTAATTCCTTGCCCATTTCCCCTAGTTGCCTTACAAGTAAAAAACATAGGGATCCACTCAAATGAATCTCATTTCATGCCAAGAAATGATTGAAGGTTGTTCACACTGATCTGTGTGGCCCACTACCTAATTCATTCTCAAGATACAAGTACTTCTAGCTATTCATGGATGACTAATTTCAAAAAATGTGGGTATTCTTCTTGAAGAAGAAGAGTGAATCACTTCATCATTTACAGATCTTCTATTAGTAGGTTTTAAAGGAGACAAGACAACCTTTACTTCACCTCCACTCAGATCGAGGGGGGAATTCATGTCGAAGAAATTCTTAGCATTCCTAAACTAGTAAGGTATAAAAACAATTGACTGCTCCCTACACACCCTAGCAAAATGGTGTTGTTGAGAAATGCAATCACACCATGATGGATATGGCTCATTATGTGTTATTAACAACAAAGCTATAGAATTGCTATTGGGCAGAAGTAGTCCAAACTATTGTCTATCTTCTCAATCAAGCACCAACAAAATTATTGAAGGATAAAACTCTAGAAGAGGTATAGAGTGGTAGAAAGCCTTCAATTTATCATTTACGTGTGTTTGGTTGCATAGCTTATATGCATATACCAACAAAGAAGAGGAAGAAACTTGAATCAAAAACACTCTCATGCATCCTATTAGGATACAACACTACCTCGAAGGCATATCATCTCAAGGATCCAAAAACAAGGAAAATCTATGAGAGCAGAGATGTGGTGTTTGATGAGTCATATTTTGACTCAATGGTGTAGAATGATAGATCAACACCTATCACCTCTCACAAATTACTTCCTGACTCAAATAATGAGGAACTTCCAGAGCTACAAGGAGAGTTGTATGTTGATCTTAGAGAATCAGAGCCTCCATAGATGCAAAGAGAGCTATATGTTGATCTTGGATATTTGGAACATCCACCAGATAGTTCTTCACATCCACTAAGTAGTTCATCACAATAATGGAAAAGTTATCTTTTGAAGTTAGAACTAGGTAATAGTAGAGACACTCATTCATTCAGAGTCAGAACGAGGATTCAGACTAGGAATGAGGTAAATTTTGCACTCATGAGTACAATAGTTGATAGCTCAAAACCTAATAATGTTCATAAAGTTTTAACTCAACCTCATTGGAAGAAAGCAATGGATGTCGAGTATGACTCACTCACCTTTTGCAACATAGTTTTACTTGTAGCCCCTCAGATTCTAACTTGTACATAAAGAAGGTTGGAATAGAAATCATCATTCTTGTTTTGTATGTAGATGATCTTGTGATTACAGGAAGTTCAAAAGATTAGATTGATATTGTGAATAATGACCTCAAAATATCCTTTGACATCACTGATTTAGGGCTACTACACTATTGTCTTGGCTTGGAGATATGGCAGAAATAGAATCACATTTTTATCTCCCAGATTAAATATGCCAAGACACTCTTAGAAAAGTACAAAATGTCATATTATAAGCCACTTTCAACACCAATGGAGAAAATCTTACAATTTTCTCAATTCTAGGACTCACCTCAAGTAAATGCAACTCAATATAGACAACTTGTCAAGAGTCTCATCTACTTGACCTACACCAAACCAGATATATGTTTTGTTGTGACTTATCTCTTTAGATTTATGCAAGAACCAAAGAAATGTCACTGGATAGAAGCAAAGCATGTGTTAAGATATGTCTGAGGTATACTTGAGTATGCTCTGGAGTATAAGAAGAATACTCAATTCTTCTTAAAGGGATATACAAAATCAAACTACGTCGGATCTATTGATAATAGAAAGTCAACATCAAGATACATATTTCATCTTGGATCTAGACTAATATCATGGATCAACAAGAAGAAAATAGTTGTTGCTCTTTCATCCACTAAAGTAGAATATCATGTCGCACATGGAGCTGTGTGTGAAGCAATATGGTTATGTCACATACTAGTAGATATGGGCTATGAAGAAAATAAGACACCCATAATTCACTACGACAATCACGGTGTGTTAAAACTTGTTAAGAATCATGTTTATCATGGAAGGACAAAACACATTGAGGTAGAATGTCACTACATTCAAGAACAAGTTTTAAACCATCATATCCAGCTCCAGTATTGCCTTATAGATGCACAAATATCATATATACTTACCAAATCTCTTGGAAAAGTGAAATTTAAACTATTTATGGAGTACATTTGTAAAAATAATGTAATAATGGGGGGGATGACAATGCAGTCCTCTAGAACCCTTTCGACAGCTCCTACCCGACAATGCAGCATAGATGAATTGTGAACCTTGACAGCACTTGCCAATGTAGAATAGGGCTTAGTAGATTAGTATTGCATTATTTTTAGAAGGTTTTTAGAGCATGTTGGTCCAAATGGATCTTTCCAGAAAAGTCGATTAATTGTATAAAAAGGCTTGTAATAACCTATTTTGAATCAATGAAAAATATTTGTAGTCGTACAATTAATTTATAGAGTGAATTTGATATTAATGAACATAGGGCATAGATAGATCAAATTTGATTTGATGTGTAATTTAAATCATTCTTAAATATGGTTTAATTTTAATATAGAGGTGTGTTTTCTTCCATAGCTACTTAGTGAGCCATTTGATAATTTGGTATTTTTGGTAGGTTTATAAGGATTTCACCATTGTTTTGTTTTAAAATAAAGTGGATAGAGTGTAATTTAATAGTTATTTAGTTTTATTTCATAGTTATTTTGTACTATTATTTTTTCCAAGCGATATTTCAAGATGTCTTTTAAAACATTACCAAGAACAATACTATATAACTAGTACATCTTCTTATGGGAGTCATAACTCTTGAACCACAAGTGATAATTCTAAATTGTTATATGCATTAAAGGACGGAAAGATAAATAAGTTTTGATTGCCATAAAATCTATGTTGATGCAACCCTTAAAATTTTTCAAAAATATAAAATATAAAAATGTATAATTCTTTAAAAAATAAATTTTAATGAGTTACATAGCATGAAAAACCTCTCGTCTTTCTGGGGGAACACTTGTTATGAATCTCTTCACATTCTGAGTTAAATCATATTATGTTTGATGATGTTAAGGTTTCAGTTGCCCCACCCCTAAAAACCTTTTGTGTCAAATTCTTACTAAAGGAGGAAGAATGACTTGAAGAAACAAAGCCTCTACAATTACATGCAAGTAATGAATATATATCTAATTTGTAAAAATGAACGGAGTGAAGATAGAGAGAAAATAAGTCTTGCATCTTTTCATTTCTTTGTAGATATTTTCACCTTTTTATTAAATGCAAAATAAAAAATTCTGTTTTCATAATAACATATGAGAAATAATTCATATTTCTTCCAAAAAATAATGTCTCGCATTTATTCTCGAAGATAGTAGATATATATATATATATATATATATATATATATATATATATATATATATATATATAATTTATTTTCTAATAAAAATAAATATAAATAAATTGTCATCTAATTTGTAAAAATGAACGGAGTGAAGATAGAGAGAAAATAAGTCTTGCATCTTTTCATTTCTTTGTAGATATTTTCACCTTTTTATTAAATGCAAAATAAAAAATTCTATTTTCATAATAACATATGAGAAATAATTCATATTTCTTCCAAAAAATAATGTCTCACATTTATTCTCAAAGATAATTCTACATACCTCTTGAATATTAATGAAATAATAAATTTATATATATATATAATGAATTGAATTATATATATATATATATATATATATAATTCAATTCATTTATGTTTTATCTTTGTAGATACAATTATTTTAATTAAACTACTTACTTTATCACACATTACGTTTCTGAAATTTAATGCAATGTCTAATAAATTTTCAATCTAATTTAAATTAAAATTTAAGTATATCTAAAGCATACCCAAATTATTTTTATGCATAGGTGTATATATGTTGTATTATTATTTTTGCTATTTGAAGGAATATAAAATATTTTCTATTCATGTTTTTAGGTTTATACGGGTGGAGTTTGTAGGACAATAATTTATCACTTTATTTCATAAAAAGTTGAAAGAATGTTATAATTTTTAGGTGTTATTTATAAATAAAACATAAAGGATTTACAATTACTATGTTGTTTACAATAACATTACATAAAGGGTTTACAATTATTATGTTGTTTATTATTTTTTTTAATAAAAATATATTCGAGGGTTTTTTGAAGTCCTAGAAACTCTTTGCACAAAATATACCTTGTAAGCGTATAGAAATTTCAGTGTTCAACTGGTTTATAAGGACTTATAACTATGAATGCATGCACAATTTCATGATGATCACAAAGTTTTTCTCGTAACCCAGAACCCTAGGTGTTATCTATAAAGAATTGTAAAATATAGTGTCTTGATTGACATTGTTCTAACATATTATAGTTCATGATTGTCATATTATGTTGTATACAATGTAAAACCAAAAAATAAAAGGTTTCAATGATCCGGTGTTTAAGAAAGGCTTGAGAAGAAATGAGAAAAAGTAGTTTTATATAAAATAATATTTTGTATAGATGTTTATAGTTATGAAATAGTAGTGTAATATCTTTAAACATGCATATAGTTTTTTTATCACTATTTCATGAGATAATTAGTGCTTGTATACTAACATTTTTTTATTAAGGGTAAAAATAAGGTTTTGGAAGGGACCCCACCTTATAATAATGGAAAAAAGATATAGTACTAAGAGTATAAATAGACTATTTTTATTAGTGAAAAATAAAAATTATCGTAAAAAGTTTGCACATAAGTGGCAAACTAACAACAAATAAGTAAGAAAATAAAATAGAAATTACAACCCTCTAATAGCATCCCTCTATGGGAGCGGAGGGTCATGTTCATCATATCTAAACTCTTCTTGAAAAAACCTTTATTCTTATTTTTACTTACAACAATCTATTCATCACCCTCCCTAGAATTTAGATGGAGGGGAATGGTTATTTCAATGGAAATAATAGATTGAGAGCTTATTAAAGGAGCATGAGCCGCTAAACCTATATTAAGTGTTGCAAATGAATCTATATACTCTCCTTCATTTGTGTGACTCATTTCTTCAATGACATTTAATAGTTTAGATATATTATTGTTTGATTCTCTAGCTATTTGGTCTTCTTTAAGTCTTTCAACATCTATATCTGATTCAAATTCCTCACTCTCATCATCACTCAAAATTGTGACTGTTAAATGTTCTTCCAAATTATCCTTTCACCAAGTCTTTCTTTGTTTTCACTTAGTAAACTCAAAATCTAAAACCAAATGCCCTATTCCAAAACACCTATGACATCTAAAGGGAAAGATCCTCATAGTTGAGGGATTGTGTCCAAAAATGGTCCCTAGCTTTCAAATCAATTTGAGATGGAGGATATACTAAAATATCAACATTTACCAAAATTTAGGCATAGGTTGAATGACCCAGATTCTTCGTTGAAGAATCCATTAATAAAAATTCACATAATGAGTTGGCTATAGTTGTGAAGATACATTCAGACCAAAAGTGAAACATTAAATGAGGTAATATAACCCAAACATGTCAAACATTAAATGATTCTCTCAAAGGATTAAATGACAGAAACCATGGATTAACAAGTTACAAATGCTCATTTCAAATCCCAACCTAATTTTTAAAAATCACATTCCTATCCTCTTTACAATAAAAAACCACAATAAAGAACCCCTTAGCAAAGGGACAAAAATATACACTATCTGTAATTTGGGATCTCCAATGATCTTGAATCCACTTCTGGAGCTCCGACAATATAGGCCAAAAACTAATGAAACAATATATGAATCCGTTTGAAGTAAAATTTTGTTCCCATTCCAAAACTTTTGTAACCTCTTCCCCTTCAAAATAGATCAAATATTCAAAAATGGTCGGGTTTAGGGGCTTCAAATAATGGTGATTATTCTCGAAAATAACCTCCACAAAAGTCAATTTTGGTCATTCCCCTATAGCTCTGCATGCAACCACACAGGGTATTGTATCAACTTAAGGCAGAAAAAATAGGCCAATCTTCCAGAGGCCATAACTTTTGACCCATATCTCTATATGATCTCTTCCGCGTGCCAAAATTGCTGTCTCAAAAAGTTCATCTTAGGCCATACATGATCATTTGAGGGTCCAAAATTAATGTTTAATGATTTTTTAGGAATTTTCTATTTTTAAAAATTATATATTTTTAAGACTAGACATCAAATTCAATTGAATTTAATCCCATTGGCTAATTTTAGCATTTAGTTTATTTTGAAAGATTTTTAGAGTTTCTCACACTTGCATGTAAAACTTACTAAAAATAGCAACTCCTAAACATAGAAGTTTTTTTTAAAATTTTAGTTTTTTTTCAAATTTTGCATGTCAACTCCAATTCTGAGTTGAGGCTTATTTAAGCATGGTTTGGGTTTTTAATTATTTCAAGTCATTAAATATGAATCAATACAAGTTATTGTTTTTAGAATCTTTGCCTATTGATAATTTATTGTCTTGATAGTTTTCGGGTTCATTACAACTATCCTCTATTTTACCTCTATATCAAACTAATCTATAGTCTAAGCAACATGTAAAGGATTCAAATAATCCCCTCCCATTCTTGTAAAACTTTTGTTGAGAGTTTATTATTCATGTTACAAATCCCATGAATGGTCAAATTAACCTTATGGTCAGATGAACATTATTTATTGTTAGTTTACAGTTAGTATTTTATGTTATATGGGTATACTCCATAAATTTTAAGGATTTTCAAATTTTATTAGGTATAAATAAAATAAAACTTATTTGGAATGGGTTTTTACCTTAATTTTATATAGGGAGAATAACAAGAATACCTATACTGAAGTTCTATAATGACTTTGTGTACTTCATAATGGAGTTTTCTAAGATGGCTATCATGCTTTCCTGAAAAAAGAGTCTTGTTGAACAAGACATTGTGCACTCTTTAAATCCAGTTTGGGTCACTTTGTCCTACCTTCATCCATTATGTTTGATACTTATCGATGGTTTACTAATTATTTTTGGCATTCATTGTGATAGGTGATGGATACACAACTGTATCTATTACATCTCAATTACTTGCTAAGCAAATTTACTTGAATATATGTGGATTTTTATGATTGGTAATTTGATTTGATTATTATCTAACTAAGTTGTAAGTCATATGTTGTTATGGGTCAGTTGAATGTTACTTTGATTACATGGTTGCATTGATATGAGTTTAGTCATATGGTATATTGTTACATTATGATCATGTTGATGTGTTAGTACAGTAGTATTTAAGATATATGTAATGATGTTATGGACTAACTACATTCTTATCATGAGTTTGATGGAGGAGAGATTCATCCCTCAAAGCATGATGGAGGGAGAGCATAATTAAAGAGGGTGGCATAAATGGAGGTGTTGGGGATGACAAAAGAATGGTTAGAACCCTGCACACATCACATTAAATAGTACACATTATATGCATAGCTTGAATTGTTAGAGTTAGTATATTTTTAAAGTTGTCTGCATTTAGATAGTTGTTTATGCATGTTAGTTGTGTGCTAGCTCAATTTAATGCTTATGTGGAATTAATATCATGTGATTACACTGTCAAAGTTATTGTGCATTTATGTTGTATCATTATATTCATGATTATTAATATTTTTGAAAATATAAATATATGTGAATAGTGTTTGATACTACCATATGTAGACTAACCATCATGTCCTATTAATCTTTAAGAACATTAGTCAGTTATCTTTATGATATCAAGAATATCATTATATGGCTTAAATATATATATATATATATATATATAATAAAAGACATAGATTATCGATATAACGTAATTATAATAATTATCATGTTTTGATATAATATTTATTGACTTACTATTTCTGATAAAGGAATATAATTGACTTTATAATTATCATCATGATGTTGGTCACCTATACTAAGTTAGTAACAAAATTATATTGTTATCCTGAGACTAACCTATAAACTAAACCTAGACATTGTCAATAGTATTAATTTGAAGTTAATGATTAATGAGCTAATTGTTATTATAAAGTTATATATATATATATATGAAAAAGTCTTATACAGGAAATAAAATAAATAAATCAATTGTATTTATTTTTATAATTAGGAAATAAAAAAATAATTAATAAAAATATGTATTTAGGAAAAAGAAAAAAAGAAACATCAAACTTGAGGAATGGAAGGGAGAGATTTAAAAAAAAGTCATGCCAAAAGAAAAAAAGAAAAAGAAGAAGTGCGGTAGTAGTATAAGGATAAGAGGTGAAGAGGAAGAGGAGGCAAGAAAATTGGAGAAGAGAATAGGAACGTGAAGAGAAGAGAAGTGTTAGAGGTCAAAATGAACTCATAATTCCATAGGACCTCTCCTACAACACCATTACCATAGCTGAATAATCATGTAGATATTATGAGACACATAATAATAATTATGCACAACTAGTCTCCATTATTTCTCAAAAGAATAATGCAAACATCCGTAGCTCTCTATTACATAACATGATAGGAGAAGAATAGGGAGTGCCTAGTAAAATAGGTAAAGTGAGTTGGTTTCATGTAATGATAATTTGTTACGTGAAACTAAGATTAGTTGATAAAGAATATTTGCATGTATAAAATAGAGATGTAAATATAAAACATATATCAACTAAATAACCAACTCCCTATTTAAGTTTAACACTTACTGCAACACCCTCCCTTAAACACAAAATAGGGAGTAAAACAAAAGAAAGCAAAGACATTGAATGGGTCCCAGCAACAAAGCCTGATTAGGTACCCATGTATAAATCATAGTGAAATACAAAGTATTCCTATGGTATCCAATAAATCTTAATAAAGTACATGGATGTCAAGTCGCTATAACCAAAAATTCAAATAGGAATTGGTACTCTATCTGAGGCTTACTTTGTAAAAAACACTGATCATAAAACTAGGAAAAAAAGTTACCATGGATGAAAGGTATCATCGTAAGGTACCCAAAAACTAGTAGAACCATAGTAAGATTGAAGAAGAGAACATATGTTGTAAGGCATCCTAAGAAGCATGACTCAAAATATAAATATAAACCTATTGTAGGTGCACTTGATGGAATGAATCCCATCGAACAAAATATGCACTTAATCAAATGCCTCCAAAATAAAATGTGGTGCACCAAGGGATATAAAGAAGCACAACACCTAAATTAGTATGTGAAAATACCCCCCATAATGCTAAAATGAGTTTAGTGACTCAAAAAAACCATTTGAAAGAGTGCACCAACCCCACTATGTAAATATTGAAATGCTGACACTAGGCTGCACTAGACTAGCTACGCTCCAAAAGGAGAACAAGCTCCACCAAAACATCTAAAGGAGACTATCAACAATCAAATACATATATTAAATCTCTCAATAATGATGTTCCTAGTGATTATGGGATAGTCATGCAATTGGAGAAGAAAATTCTCAATCGTGGAGCATACACATAAAGAAAAAATCTCCAAGAATCTTAGTGTGACTACAAATAAAAGTCCCATCCTACAACAATATCACCAAGTGATACAAGAAATTTTATAATACAATCAATATTTGGAATACATCATCTATGAAATGAGAGATGTATGCTCAAAAATAACACATCTGCCTAATCAAGGAGCTCAAACAATAAGTAGCATCAACAGGTAGGAGCAATGTGCAGTCGAAGAAGCTAAATAATGGAGTAATGATGTTTGTAGTGTCCTAGTCGAGAATCATTTTTAAACCACCAAGAATGATCATAAATCCATCCCAAATTAAAATGAATGGTGGATGAAAATGCCTATATATGTGTGGGTGCAATGGTAGAATAATGTGAGGCAACAATTGAATGAGTGCCAGGTTGATCATGTCTAACATCTATAATCCCAGGTTTCTCAGGCTTGAGTGAAGGTGCAGAATAGCCCATATGAACCTCAATATCCTCATGAAGATTGGATCAAACAAAGGATGGATCTCTATCACTAAATTATCTCTATGAAGATGAAACACTTACTAAAAAACCAATGCCATGTAATAGGCTTAATAGGGCTAACAATGCCCTGTAAATGCTTCTCAATGCCTACAAGTCTGGTAGTGTGACCTATGGAATGAAGCATGTGGGAGCCAAAGCCATTGGTATTCTTCTCAAAAGAAGCTGGGATATATACAAATAAAACTGGAGTGGGATGTACAGAGTGTGAAACAATAGTATGTACATAAGTATCATCTACAACAAGAGAAGTAGTAGGAATGATGGGTTGCTCAAAATCTGGTAAGTCATATTGTAAAAGTGCATCAAGGGAATGCATACCATATTTAGTAACACTACATCATGGAATGATAGATTGATGTTGTGTGCCAACTAGTTTCTTCTACAGATAACATATGAGGGCATCCTTTCCATGAATCAAGGAGCACAAAAGAGAATTTTGCATCAAAAGTTTCATGTTTTATTCTTAAAGTGATAGGAAAGAGGCCATATGATCAATGGGTTGTCTATTACTTGGTAGCATAATGTCAAGGGTCATACCAAAATCAAAAATAGGAGCAATAACCACTATATCAAAATGTGCATCAATAGGTGGAGGAGGTAAAGGTACCTCATCCAAATGACCACCAGTAATAAGTGTCTCAACCTCAAAAAATATGTCCTCACTAACAATGAAAATAGGACAAGAACTAATAGGAGAAGACAAATATGCCAAAAAGTCCTCATGTAAATCCCCATCAAGTGAAACATTCTCACAACTAGGAGAAGATGATGGAGAAACACTGTTACCAATAGAAGAACCTCACTATGAGAGAGAGGAGAAGAAATAGGAACATGTGAAGGTGAAGTGACCTCATATAACAATGTAAAAATAATGTCCCAGGCTTCCTTAGGTGACATGGCATTCTCAATATGAGACTATATATAATCTGAAACATGGAAATTATTGAGTAAAAGTACCTCCTTTTGCATAGATGCAAGACACAAAATATCATCCTCATCTGTGAAAATAGGAAAGTCACCAAGAATAACTTTCCACAATGCCTTCATCTATAAGTGCATCCACATTTTGGTTTTCTATGTGGTGTAGTTTAATGAACTGAGGGGTTTAATCACATGAGATTCCATATTTAGAGACATGAAAAACTAATAGTGGTGTAAAATATCCAAATGATAAAAAAATGGAACAAAAATGGATGTCGATCACTGCTAAAAATGCATCCATAAATATAACACATGGCCAAAAATGTATAATGCACACTCAAAATGGGACATCCATCACAGATGAAAATGTGTCCGTAAATGAAAGGAGTAAAAATCATTAAAAAAATGAAATTTTTTTGTGAAGGGGTCTCACCACCTATGAACTAGACCTCACCCTCTGTCTTAAATAACTGAAATGAAAGGTGTGTGACAAAATAATAATACTATCCCTCAAAATAAATTGCCTCCTTTACAATTTGAAAGGTCCCCTCTCAAAAAAAGAAGTACAAAGTGATGTCCCTCATTTTTTCCACCACCAAAATATTCCAAGTGCCTCCCTTATATAAAATTCCCCTCAAAAAATAAACACACCACTTAAAAGTGATGTCACCCCAAAAAAGTGTGCCCACCATACAACAAGTGCCCTCTCAAGGAAATATTTAAAATAAAAACACCCTCTTTATAAAAAACATCCCTTAAATAAAAATTTCAACACTTAAAAATGGATCCTTTGGTGTTAGTGGGTGGCTCAACCCCAAGACATTCAAGAGCTTGAAGGCATTAACAAAAAGTCTAACCCAACTGCCAAGTCAGCTAACAAAACTTAAGGAATATAAATAAGGAAATTTTTATTTATCCTTTTCAATTTTTGAATTATGAATTAAAAAAATTAATTCACACCTCTTATTGACTGGCTCTGATACCATGTCAGAGTTCAAAATGAACTCATAATTCCACAAGACCTCTCCTGCAACACCATCACCATAGTTGAATAATCATGAAAAAATTATGAGACACGCAATAATAATTTTGCATAATCAGTCTCCATTATTTCTCAAAGAATAATACAAACATCCATATCTCTCCCTTCCACAACATGATAGGAGAAGAATAGGGAGTGCCTAGTAAAATAGGCAAAGTGAGATGGTTTCATGCAATGACAATTTGTTGCATGAAACCAAAATTAGTTGATAAAGAATATTTGCATGCATAAAATTGCAATGAAAATATTCAACATATATCAACTAAATAACCAAATCCCTTATTAAGCATAATGCTTAATCCAACAAGGATCGGTACAAGAGGAGAGAAAGAGAAAGCAAGACGAAGGGAGATCTTATGGATAGAGCCATTCCAATTTATAAGATTATATGAGGTAGGTGATGTGTGTTGAAAATTGAAGTCAGAGTAATTTGGGAAACAAATAGAATGATAAATAAATTATGTATTTATTTAAGTGTCTAAAATAAATATGTATATATAGGTAACTTGTGTGTATTGTTTATAAAGAACCATGAGTGTAGTGAACTATGGAATAGCATACAATGAATTAGTGTCACAAACTATAAGCTTATAATGAACTGGTATCATGAACTAACATACATTGATTTACGTATAATAAACTATGTATAATGATAGTTTTTTGTATAATGGTAAAATAACATATAGCAAATCATATACAATGCATATCAGATTAGGTATGATTTATAGTAGAATATATAAATATAAATAGTGAAATATATACATAGTGATATATATAAAAACATAAAAAAATAGCGATGTATATGCTTTTGACCTCTACAAACAATGATATAGATATATGTATGAACGGATGTTGATTGTTATTCAAACCTTGGAAATATATGATTGTGTGTAGTACAATGAACTATGTAATATATTATTCAAAATAATAAACTTGCATCTATTCCAAGTGTTGGTCTATTTGGGAGCACAACTAGTGGAAGTTATCGACTGAGGGAAGATAATCTAAAACTTTATTTGATCCATATTCTTTGAATTCAGGAATTTTGTGATACACCTATCTATTTTTGAGTTATATACATATATTATTGCAAATAAATTGTGTATATTCTAGTTTCATTTAAATTGGTATGAAATATTTAAATTTTTTAGCTTTCTAGTAATCAATTTTCATTTTCTATCTATGCACATTTATTAGTGTGTGTGAGTTGTGTGGATAATAAGAAATCCTCTCATCATATGTGATACACATAGAGATGGTACAAAGAAGAGAAAATTGCCCTCTATGTAACCAATTGCATTTTGTTACATCTTTGATATATTATAAGGTGCTTGATTGAAACATTTCTTATGTTTCTCTTTAATCTATTCAGAGGTGCTTGCTATCATGAAATAGGCCCTCTGCTTTCCTTATATCTATTAGAAGGTGCCCACCATCATGAAATGTATCCTCTATTTGTCATATATGGATCATGACTTGGAAATAATTGAATAGGAATAAATGTTCAAAAAATGTTAAATTTTGATGATAGACCCTAATTATTAAATTATGAATAGAAAATAGAAGTTATTATTAGTGTGACAAAACAATATTTATAAATTGTTTGAGTACTTATATGTGGTATATATTTTGAATACATATTTAGTATGAAAAAGTGCTCATAATAATGGAAAATATCAGGACTTAGATACTCATATGCATATACAACATATCGTGAATTATGGCTCGATAATTACTGAGCCATAATGTGATCACGTTATTTTAAAAATAATAACATGATCATGATACTATTATTTTTCACATTAAAGTAACAAACATGTAGATGGAGTGAATTTTGGTTAATAGGTAATGTAATCACATTATTGATAATGCAATTGCATTCTTGTTATTTTGCACATAAAAGTACGTGGGAGTTGCACATGAAGGCAACTTTGGCTAGAAGCTTATATTTACTACTCTAAATGTTAAGTATAAGTTTACATTTATATTGTTTAAATTTATTTTAGTAAATATAATAAATTAGGGTCACTCGGCATCTGATAGAGTTGTTCTCATAGTTACATGCCTTACAATGTGAAAAATAGTTTTTCAAAATCTAATTTGGTCAGTGCTTAGGCATTTTTAAGGTCTAAGTATTAATCTTAGGGATTTCAGGACATAATTTTTTCAATTGATTTTTATTTTTGGTAAACACATTGTCATTTTTTAGGTATTTGTGCCTTTTGAGTTGATTCTTGGCATTTCTAGGAGTCTTAGGTTTGTCAAAATTAAATTTTCAAACCACTCACTTTGAAATTTATGCATAGTGGTGTGATGAGGGTAGCATATGTCACATTAATGACTTGCACACATCAAATGACCACTTTATGTTAATTTCACTTGTTCATCATCCCTACCTCATCCCTGATCACTTCTTACTCATGCCTCATCACACTTAATCACTCTCTCATCATTATTTATTGTCCCTAACCACTCCCTCATTAAACCTCACTTTTCCTAATCATATCTAATCACTCCCTCATCGTCCCCGATTACTCCCTTATTTACCCTCACTATCCCTCATCATCTATCATCAATCCCTAATTAACCCTCACCATCCCTCATCATATTTAATCACTCCATCATCATCCCTAATCACTCTCTCATTGGCTCTCACCATCTCTCATCATCCCTAATCACTCCATCATTGGATCTCACCATCTTTAATCACTACTTCATCATCTCTAATCACTCCCTTATTAACCCTCACCATTCCTCATCATTTATAATTTCTCCCTCATCATCCCTAATAACTCCCTCATTGACCCTCACCATCCCTCATCATCCCTAATCATTGCTTCATCATTCCTCATTATCTCTAATCACTCATTCCCCATCCCTAATCAACTCTAATCACTCCTTCATTAATCCTCGCCATCCCTTACCATGCCTAATCATTCCCTCATCCTCCCTAATCATTCCCTCATTAACCTCACCATCCCTCATCATCCCTATTAACTCCCTCATCATCTCTACTCAATTCCTCCTCATCCCTCCTCATCTTTAATCACTATATCCAATACTTTGATGGTGGTATTTTTTTGGGGTTTAACAATGTTAGGAACTATAAGTGGAGAGTTGAGTGCTAGCGTAAAATATAAGACATGGTGATCAAAATGATGTGGAGGCAAATTTGAAACATAAATATTTAACACCTATGAAAAATTATGGGCCTATTATAAATGATGTGATTCACAATTGAAAATCCACATGAAAAAGAGAAGCAAGTAAAACCACCATAGCACCAAAAATGGGTATCAAATACATGAGGATCACCAAGATATGTGATTTTCTGAAACCAATCAATTGCTTTACATATGATGACATTTTATGATCCAAATAATTACATTGAATGCCTTCTATTTGTATGTCTATTGATTGAGTCATCATACCAGAGAGTGGAAAATAATTTTCAAATGATTACAACAAATAATCCAAGATTGGAAAGTGGTGCTTAATTCATAAATTCATTATTCAATCTAATGAAGAGTGTCACGCTATGAGCTCTCTACTTGCACATCTTGATAAGTGGATATAAGTTATCTAGAACTATAAAAAGGTAATTAGATAATATATTATGAACCCAATGATATAGTCGATACTAAAAATATCTCTACTTCCCTCAATATAAATTATATGAATTAAAAATATTGTTTCATTAACAAATGTAGATCAATGGTGAGCCAATACACTTCATTATTTCCAATGGAAGTCAAAAGAAAATAATTTCTCATAAATCATATTTTAATAAATTGAACTTGAAATTTATACATCATCCATAACCATACGCGAGTGTATGGTCTAGTGTAGGCCTTGAGAAATGGATCACCTAGTAGTGTCACTTGGTGTACAAAATCAAACTTTTTAAAGATTCAATTCTTTGTGACATCTCACCATTATAGGTGTGTGATGTTTTACATGTGGTAAACCATATATTTACCATTGACATGTAGTCTATGAAGTAAATCATTGAAATATTATGATAGATTATCATGATCTGAAATATTATATATCATAGTTAATTCATAAGATTTCAGTCATTAGTGCTAGGAAGTGCAAGAATCTTGTTAGTTCTAGTAATAAGTATACTCTTGATGGTAATAAAAATGTAATAACATCCTTATGTCACCATATCATAGTGCGGTTTATCAACAATAATAAAGACAAAATAATTAAATCATAAATGAGATGAATACAAGGATATCTTTCAGTCACCTAAATAAGTTCCTACATATTGTACACTAAACAATTTTATTTATTTTATCCCTTAACTACCTCTACCTCAAACCACTTTATACAACATATCATTTATAGAGAATGAATAGATCAAGTGGTAGACCCATGAAACCATGGATAATGGACACATCATGCCCAAATCATTGCCTTGCAAAAGCCCAATTGTGTTTGTGCCAAAGTTTTGAGTCAATTAAAAGAATATTAACAAGATTAAAGTGAAAAACTATTATCCTCATTTAAATATTAATGCATTTTTCCATATCCATGGTGTATAAGTCTTTTCCAAAATTGATCTTAAGTTTGGGTATCATCATATTCATGTTAAACCTCTAAACATTTGGAATATAGTCTTCAAAATAAAGGAAAGATTGATTCACTAGTTGGTTATGCATTTTATAGTAACTCATGTAACAAATTCATTAATTTCAATATGTTGAATGACATCCTTAGGCCCTTTACCTATGTCATTTTTTTAATCTACCTTGATGACATATTAATCTTTAGAAAACATGGGATGAACATCTACACCATGCTAAAATAGCATTTTACATTTTTCAAAACATATTTTTATGATAACATGAATAAATGTTCATTTTTCATGCAAGAGATAAAATATTTGGGACACAGTACACACACAAAGAGTGCATGTGTGACCCTGACCAATATCCAAGTCATACAATAATGGGAAACACTAAATAACTTTGTGTCTGATTCAAATATTCTCAAAGTTATAAAATTATACAAGAGATTTGCATTTATTTTTTATCTTTTGAACCAAAATACCAAAGGTGGAACTAAATAAAGTTTCATCTAGTTAGCTTCACAATAAAGATAATTCGATGGATTGAAATTTAGGCTCTATTTCATGTTAGTACTTATGTTACTTGACTATAAATGTGGAAGATAATCCAATTCATTTAGTAATAAAATTGACTATCACAAATAGGTATTCACAACACAAGTCCTATAAAAGAGTTAATTTCTATTATTATAGATATAAAAACATATGATTTAAAACAAAGATATCTCTAGAGTATATACTTATGTCAAATGATGAGGGATAAATTAGGTATGGTGAAGGTTAATGATGGAGTGATGAGGAATGGTGAGGGATGGTGAGAGTCAATGAGGGAGTGATTAGTGATGATGATGGATGAAGAAATATTGATTAGGGATTAGGAGGGGTGAGGAGGGAGTGATTATGGATGAGGAGGGATGGTGATAATCAATGAAGGAGTGATTAGATATGATAAACTTGAGTGATTGGAGATGATGAGAGACAATGGAGGTAAATGAGGGAGTGATTAGGTCTAAGGAGGGATAAGAAGGTAGTGAATAAGGATGAATAAGAGATTAAGGATGATTAGTGATAAGAAAATACTGATTAGGGATGATGAATGATGGAGAGGGATTGATTAGGGATGATGAGGGACAGTGAGGGTCAATGGAGGAGTGATTATGGATGATAAGGGATTGATTAGAGATGACTATGGATAGTGAGGTTTAATGAGGGAGTGATTAGGGATAATGAAGAATGATGATAGAGTCATTAGGGGTAATGAGGTATGATTAGGAAGTGATCAAGGATAAGGTAGCAATGTGAATAAGTGAAATTAACACAAAGTGGTTGTTTGATGTTTCTATGTCATCAATATGACCTATAGTACCCTAATCACACCACTTTAGATCAAGTTGAAAGTGAGTAGTTTTCAAATTTCAATTTTGACAGACCTAGGACTCCTATAAATGCCAAGAATCAATATAAAAGGCATAAAACCTTTAAAATGACTATAAGTTTACCAAAAATGGATATCAACTACAAAATTTATGTACTAAAATCCCTAGGTTTAATACCTAGACCTTGAAAATTTTTAAGTACTGACTATATTAGATTTTGAAAAAATATTTTCCACATCGTAAGGCATGCAGCTGTGAGACCAACTCTTTCAAATGTTGAGTGAACCTAATTTCTTATATTTACTAAAATAAATTTAAAATATAAGAAAATAAATGTAACAATATAAATTTAAACTTATATTTAACATTTAGAGTAGTAAATATAAGTTTCTAGCCAAAGTTTCCTTCATGTAAAACTTCCACATGTTTTAGAGTGTTGAGAATAAATAACGTGATCACATGATTGTGTTATTAATTAATGTGATCGCATTATTAAGTAACATAATCACATTATTGAGTAACACAATCACATTACTAGCGTTAATAACATGATCACATTATTAATGTGATCATGGTATTTAAATTTGAATTCAATTTTATGACTTTTCGCTTAGGAATGGCTTGGATTCCTAAGCCAAAGGCTTGGACTATCAATGTACAGCTGAGTTTTGAAAGGTATAATAAAAACGACAAATTTCAAATTTGATTGCCAAATTCACTAAGAATTTCAATGTGAAAATTCAAAAATTTAATACCATCATGATGAGCACACTCTCCTCTTTCCAAAAATATGGGTTTTATAATTTTTGGACCAATTTAAGGTTTTAAACTATGTTGATTTCTAACTATGCCTTTTTTAGCCCACTACATGCCACAAACATACATGCCTATACATGTTCATGTAATTAACTTTCTTTGATCTAAGTTAAAAACAAGTTATATGGTAACTAACTAAGTCTAATTTTACACACATTCCAAAAAAAAATTGGTTTTCATTTTTTTTAAGGTAGTTAGGTGTGCAACACTGACGGCTATCCATTTTTTTGTCAGTTTTTAAGATCTATTTACTTGAAAAATTCATAAAAACATATTCATTGAAAAAATATAAAGTAATATAGGTGACATACTAGAATATTTTATCTAAATTTTCCCCAAAGGGTTTCAAATAATATTAAATGTTGCTCAAAAAATGGTGCACAACACGATCATCTATCTACTATGTTTTCTGAAAAAATAAGAATTCCTCTTCAAATTTTAGATGTTTGACCTAGTTAAACCTAACCATTTTTTTTTTAAATAGTGTTTTGGCAACTAGACTTGACATTCTAAATTTCATGTTCTTACATCATCTTCAAAATTGGAGTGTAGATATCTCAAATTATCTACCAAAGTTTAGATTTCTAAAATTTTAGGAAAATCATGTCCACGAGAAGGCCACTTTTTGTCTCCCAACTTTGTGCAATTACCCGTGAGAATTATGACTTTATTATGACTGGTTGCTGAAATTGAGTAGTGTGTACATTAAAATTATGGAATGTGATATTATCTGTCATATGTATTTAAATCTACTTACAAAAATTAGAATATGTAGGTTAAATATAGATTATACCTGATTGGTATGAACTATAATTGTTATGATTATTATTTACATGATAAATAATATAGTGGAAATTCATTTATATGTTTGATGGGCTAAATGTATGTATCTTGATTATTCCTATGTTTATCTTGTTTTATGCCTGATAGTATGAAGTAATTTGTAGAAATCTGTTGGTTATATTTATGTTAACCAAATCTCATATTGTGGGTACTAACTAATCAGTGAGATGGATTTAACTAGATTATTACTATCACCAATGCTAGATGAAGGTAATCCAATCAAGTGGTGTGTGTGAATTTGATTGATCCTAAAGATCAATAACTATTAAAAATTTTGGAAAAATCAATGTTAGTTAGATAATGTCATTTCATATGTATGATGTATATGTTTGTACGATATCATGTTAGAAAATAGTTATTTATAATGCACTTCATGTTCTAAGAAATCATACAACACATGGGTACTAGCTTATCTATTTGGATTCCCACACTATCACTATCTACTCATCCATGAAGGGAGGGCCACTCTCTAATGGGGGATTGTGTGATGGATCGATGGTCTGTGGTTGATGTGTAAAAACACTTAGATGATGCTCTCCCTGCCCATAATAATACTTATTTGAAGACTACACTTGAGATTACCACAGATACTGGAGATCAAGAACTCATGCTCCATGGAGCCTGATATATTATATTTTATATTATAGTTATTATTATTGAAACATTATCTTTGATGAGATGTAATTATTTACTTATTGTACATTAATATTAGTGGTGGTATGTTTGTACCAGTTGTGGCTGAAAATTTATAATTAATTTATATATTCAGTTATGTTTTGTTTCATCTAAAGCTAGTGATCTATAACAGTTAGATGTTAAATGCTTAAATTACTGTTAAAATAATTAGAATTTTTTATCTGGATCATTAATTATATTCTCGTGGTGAAATCTAATGAAATAATAAGTAGATTAAATTAAAAATAATTATCGTGTTATTCTAAGTCAAACCTAATGAGGTTGTTGCATGTGGTATCAAAGCTATGGCTCAAAATCTAAGACCTAATGATTTTAATAACATTTTCATATCCTTTTGTTTACCATAAAAGAGAATGGTGAAAGATAGAGTATCCAGATAGGGTCCTTCAAATGTCAATTGAAATAACTCTCCATTTGATCCTAATTGATTTTTCATTGAGCAAGTAGCAAAGTTGGATTAGATTCTCACAACCATGAATGAAACTAGGGACCAAATTTCAACTCTAGAATAGGAAGTTCATGGCCATGAAGAAGAAATACACTAGGATGTACCTGAAGACAATCCCACTAAGCAATAAAACCCTTAGGATGCGAGAGATCATGTAGTTGTGGAGTTGGCTAGACATATGAAAAAGGTGAAGCATAAGTGCACAAAGTTGGGGGATAATTTTATGGACATTTTAGGTAATGTGATCACATTAATAAATAATGCGGTTACATTATTTAATTAACATGATCATGTTATTTAAATTATGGCTCTATAATTACCAATACATAATGTGATCATGTTATTATATAGCATGATCGCATTGTTTTAAATAATAATGTGATCACATTATTAACATGATTACATTATCATTGTTTTCAAAAATGTTATCATGTTACCTGTGTCTAAAAAAATGGAAACTAGAATGCAAATTAATTATTTTTAATTTGAGTTTCCTTTGCTCTCCTCTGCTTCCACGATTGCATTTTGCGTGAGAAAGACAAAAGATTGATAGGAAGATGCCAAATTCATCCCAAGAAGTTGCTAATCGATGATGCCAACATGTAGAAGATGTAAATGATAAAAATATACACTTTTTAACTCTAATTTTTCATTATTATCATTATTTTACCTTAATTTTTAGTTATAATTTATTTATTTTGAACAACCCATCTTGCTAACCCTCCATAGAACCCTATTATTCCTCCTCCTCCTAATCCTCCAAAATAACCCTCTTGTTCCTCCTCTTATCCCTCCACCTAACCCTCCTACAGTTTTAAAAAACTCCCCTGGTAGTTAGGAGATTATACTTGACAACATTATGAGAAATAAAATTGAAATTAAAGAATTAATTAGGAGAATGAGCGATCCCACTTCCACTAACCCCCATCACACCCAACTAGCCAATTCTTTAGAGACATTATTAAGTGAAATTGACTCTATAATGAGTCAAATTAATAGATGGACTTCATATAAGGATAGTTTTAGGGCATATTATGCTAATAAATTGTCATCACTTAAGGTCAATAACAAATAAATATCAAAATAATCTATTTACACATTATTCATTGACCCATCCACCAATGCCCCATTTCCCATAACTGTGAAACATTTTCCAATCCATCACTGCCAACATAACTTAATCACTACCAATTTTTTGGATAGATGGTGGATGGTGTTTGACTATCCACCATGTAATAACCATGAGGTCCCATTGTAATTTTTTAGGAAACTTTACTGTGAGTTTTTATTTAATCAGATTTTGAACTATTTCAATTTTAGTGAGTTCAGGACCAAGGGAAAGGCTCTACATAGGATCGACTAGGTGCATGTTGTGTACCTAGTCATCCTGCATAGATCCATATCCAAAAGCAACTTGAGCCTAACATCCCCTCTATAATTCATGTCATGAAGATCAATACTCTACATGCTCTTAGTTTGTTCACTAATACACTCATTCAGCATATGAGTAAGCTCTCACACACTGAAGTTAGATATATGCCACCTAGTCTGCATACTCAACCCCACCCTTGTAGTTCTTATGGAGCTATGTGTACAAATGGATATGGTATTTTATTTTTATTGGTAATAATGGATTTAATCGCAAGTAAAATTAGCATAAATTGGTGGCTATATGTGCAAGGTTCATAATTGGAATGAATTTTCCAAAATCAATAATTTGTTTCTTCAATTTGAATAGAAATGGGGTGGTTATGTATAAATGTGCCTAAAATTATTTGTGTTTACCTTCATCATAAGCTGATATGGCATTTTTGTGTCACTTTTTTTCTATAAGAGACCTAATCACAAGTAAAATTGACATGAAGGGGTGGTTGGATGTGTGTGGGTCACCAATACAACCTATGTTTCTATGTGCACACCACTTGGACATGAATTCAAATTCAATTAGGGTGACCATGCTTAAATGTGGCCCAAATTCTCTCTATTTACCCTAGTGTCAAGTGATTATGGTGTTTTGGTGTCATTGTTTTACATATAAGGGACCTAATTGTAAGTAAAATTGAAATAAAGAAGTGGTTGGGTATGCATTGGTTTGTAAACTTTAATTCTAACAAACCTAGGATTCCTAGAATGATCAGCATGCAATATAGAAGGCACCAAAACCTTAAAATAACTATATATTTACCCCAAACAGACATCACTTGTAAAATCTATGTCTGAAATCCCTAGGTTCAATATTATAACCCTAAAAATGCCTAAGTACTGACCAAATTGGATTTTTAAAAAATATCTTCCACATCATAAGGCATGTTGCTATAAGACCAAATCTATTAGATGTAGAGTGACCCTAATTTATTATATAAATGTAACAATACAAATGTCAACTTATAATTAACATGTATTTTAGTAAATCACCCCCTCCCACCGTCTAATTCATGCCCCTCTTTAATTTTACCTCTTCATGACTTCACTAGAATATAGCGCATATGCGTTATTACATGTATGCACTATAGCATGTACACACTTTAGTTATTTCATACTTTAAATGCACACACTTTTGGAATTTTAAGTTTACATAGAAAATAATGCATACAAGTTAAATGGGTATGAGTTATAGTGCGTATGAATTTTGGGTTGGTAATCACCAAGCCTAAATTCAAATAATACATACACATTATGTAATACCATGAATGCATTATGATAAAATGTCCACATAATTTACCATCAACTCCATGCACTTACCATTTATCAATTTTGACCTTGGACCTTATGTTGTGAGAGTCACTAGAGGAGATAAAGTGTTTAGGAAGATTAAACCTAAATTAATTAAAATTTCCTTAAGAGAGCATTGGAAAAGGTTTAATCTCATATTCAAATATTTTATCAAACTTTCTATAGGAATGTCTAGGATTTCTAGCTTGTATATTTTTTAAGGGAACCTTTATCACAAGTTAGCATTTGAGTGTTATTGTTAAGTGGTTTAGTGGTTAGGTTCCAAAATTATAGATATTTGATAACACCATGTAAAGAGAAACAAGATAGTAAAGAGTGGTGGTGTCAAAAGACACCTTTGATCTCTTGAATGATAAAATATTTCTTTTGACATTTCCATTATCTTTTTTCTTATTTCTCTTTGCTTGTTTTTCTCTAATATATAGTGTTTTCAAACATGGTATCAAATTTGATGGTTTGATCTTGGAGAATTAATAGAAAGGAATGAGAGTGAAAATAATGGGGAACACTCTAATCTACCAAATCAAATAATAAAATTGAATCATCCAAGAAAATGAGGATTTTCATCTTTGCATATGCATTGGATTTAATTAATTCTTACTCTAATGGAAATTAGACTTTGACAACTTTCCAATAAGTGGTCATTTTCCAAATTTTGTATGGTATTATGGGAGTTATGCACATTTTAAGTTTGCACCGATATTATGGGTAATTTTAAATAATCATGCATATCTCGCAAAAAATTGTGATTTTTGGTAAATTTTTAGGGAAGTTGTGGATTCATGTAAAAAATCTACTATCCAAAATTTTCAAACTTTTTTGACTTGTTTTAACCAAGTTATTATGAGTTTAGGGTTTTCAATTAAAAATCTTTCCTAACAACTTTTTTTTTTGAAATTTTTTTAATATTTTTAAATATCAATAAAAATTTTGTTGGGTTTATTATTTGTATTCTTGCAGAGGAGGTTATATTCATTCTAAAATTGGTTAAGGTGTTTGTTAAAATATGAAGATAAATTATAGGGTTCTTAAGTGGAATGAAAACAATTTCAAGGACTAGGAGTCATCTATGAAACATGTATTGAGTTATACAAGATTGTGGTTGATAGTTAAGGGGATTGAAAGAGTTCCTTCTAAATAATAAAAATAAAATTGCTACTTCAATAGGTAAGATCAGGCCATAGGAAAGATATTGGTCAATATTATACTTGAGCTTCCCTTGAGGAATTCTTTGAGGATTATCTTAATCATTGTATAAAAAAGAGATGGAGGGAGATCAATTCATAGTTTTCAAGAGTGATCATCAAGTTAAGAAAGAAGAATGAAGACTCTAAGAAACATGCAAAGTAGTGTGTTGATCATTTTTAATTTATTGATTGTGAGTTTGTTGATGTTTCTACATCCATGAATGATCTTATTATTTATTTACTTAATGAGCATGCTTATATTAATGATGATATTATTGATCATGTTTTTTATTCTCAATTCATTAATGATCATGTTGATGAAGATCTTGTTGATAAAGGGTCTCCTTATTCTAATATCTAAACAATTGAGAAGCACAACAAAGGAATTGGAGAAAACTTAATAAAATGAATTATATAGGTGGTGGACTTGGAAATAATGTCCAAGGCATTATTATTTCTACTAAGGAAGTTTTCATACATGAAAGAGAAGGAATTGGTTATTTAGTATATTCTCATAACTATAGATATATGAAGGATTTCCTTAAAAATGGGGATTTTCTTTCTAAATGTATCTCACAATAGTATCAAGGAAATTAGTAATGAGAATATGGGATTTTATTAGGACAAGACATGACACTTTTTATAGGAATTACTTTAGAAAGATAAGAGATGAGAAAAGGAGACACTTCATGAACTTTGACTCATTTATAGAGAAAGATTATTATGGGACCTATACTTCAAATTTTAGATAACATAGGGGCATACTCAACCTCAATGTGCAACATATATAGGTTCTCAGAGATATGATGATCAGCTTGGATTTGGAACTGATAGTTGCAAGTATAGAAAAAGGAATGATGGAGTAGTATGTCCTTGGCTAAAAGAGAGCATGAGGTGGGAATGCATGGAGCCATTTATCTCTCATTTATCATTCTTCTTTGTATATTTTGGTAGGTAGACATAGGTGGGATACAAGGCCACACTATGGATTGTATGTATTTATATGGCTAAGAAAAGTAGATTGTTAATTTCTTGGAACAGTTATTATGACATAGGAATACAATATATAGATTATTCATTGACAACAAAAAAATACAATGAAGAGTTACTTCATTGATGTTCAAGAATCTAATAAATAATTGATTCATTGATGTTTAGGCTTCTAATGAATAATTGGATCATCAATGACAAAGTTATCTAATGAAGAGTTGCTTCATTGATGTTTAGGTATCTAATGAAGAATTGTTTCATTGAAGATAATGATATCCATTCAAGATTTTCTTTATTGATGTTTAGGTATCTAATGAATAATGGATTCATTTATGACAAATGT
Organism: Torreya grandis; assembly: GCA_037957365.1. Taxonomy (NCBI): domain Eukaryota; kingdom Viridiplantae; phylum Streptophyta; class Pinopsida; order Cupressales; family Taxaceae; genus Torreya; species Torreya grandis. The sequence goes on along the minus strand of JARHVA010000923.1, from coordinate 937,021 downwards.
ATCTAATGAAGAGTTTATTATTTTATGTTCAGGCATCCAATAAATAATGGATTCATTTATTTTGGAGGTCACATGAGGAGCGGATACATTTCATAAGAAATGATTGATTAATTGATCTCAATTACTATGGTTCAAAGTATCGATGGCATGTTTTTTCATAGGTGGTGGAGCTAGTCAAGTTTATATGTTTGCATAAGATGATCAAAATTCATGAAGTTTCCATCAAGGGTGATGTTAGTGTATGAGACATTTTGTCACTAATTCTCAAATGATTTGTTTTCCAAAAGACATTGACCATTGAATAAGTGTAACATTATCCTATAAATCTAGTCAGGCGAGTCAAGTGGGGATACTATAGTATCTCATCCTAGACACCTAATTTTATGGCAAGTGATCATGTTACACTAGTATTATATGACATATTTTGTGTTTCATCTATAAAAATATTTAATATGGATGTTATCATGGAAAATTATGATTTTTGAGGAACCTAGAAATTGTTAGGTATGAATGACAAGTCATGATTTCTAGAAACCTAGCAACTACTTAGCATGAAAAAAAATTTAGAGTGTGTGGGAACCTAATGACCACTAGGTATCAACAACTTATCATATTTTATGGGAACCTTATGATCTTTAGATATCAAAAACTTGCCATATTATTTGAGAACCTAGGGACTACTAGGTATCAAAGACTTGAAGCACTCTGTGGGATCCTAGCGACTATTATGTATCAAAAAATTAGGGAATTATTTGGGAATCTTGTGAATGTTACGTATCAGTGACTTTGTGTACTCTTTGAGAACCTAGAAACTAATAGGCATTTTAATGTAGGACCATATGATTATTAGGTAGGTCCACATGAGTATTAGGTGAGCACATATGGGAAATATCTTATAACAAAATATTTGGGAATATATTAATTGATGGTACTTGGAAAGTAATTCTATTTAGACGTTCAAGATTTTTTCACTCATATATTTCAATTTAGCTAAGTCTTATGATGTATTTTATAAAAAAAAATTGATAATTCAAGTGATTAAAGGTGTCTTTTAACAATGCCACTCTTTGCTTTCTTGTTTCACTTCACATGTTCTTTAGTATATAGTGTTTTCTAACACAAACTAAAAAATGAATCACTTTATTTATATAAATAATACATTCATATATTACTGGCTAGCTTTATCTAGAAATTTTATTGACCAAGTTTCTTTAGCGTTAACAATTAATTTGGGGGTCGGTACCCTTTTGTATGATTTAAGAAAAGTTTAAAATGCCTAATCAAACCATATTTAAGAGTATAAAGTTATTAATAGTTTTTAAATGTTCAATAAGGTTTATAAAATAAAATAAACCCCATGCAAAGGGACACATGTCACCTTCCCATTAGGGTTGTGTTTAGCATAGGTTTATTTAATTGTAAAAAATCCCTATATGTTTGGATATTTTTCCATTTTTAAAGGGAGAGAAATAGGAGTAAGAGAAAAGAACATACCAAGTGAAGGATATTGAGGTAGGCCACATAACCAAATTGATTTTTTGGTGTCATGTTTTTAGAAAATAGAATTTTTGAAAGGTTATGCTTCCTTGTTATGGGTTTTGTGATTATCTTTATACAGTAAAATATTATTGCTCTATGGTTGTTGAAAGATTGTTGGGATTTAATAATTGAGAATATATATGCTTGTTGCATTATATTTCAATTTTTTATTTTATGTAATGTTGTGTTGCTATAAGATTGGTGAAATTTTATTAAGGTTTTTTAGGTGTGGGGATAGGATGTGTGGGAGATTTGGGGGCTAAGGGTTTTCTTCTTATCTAACCTAAGAATTATTGCGGATTTTAGCTACTCTCAATAATTTATTGTGGTTTTGGGGATATTTAAGGTTTCCTTTGCTAATATAATGGTTTTAGTACAAGGGTTTTGGGCTTGTTGGATAGGTTTCCCCTTTTATAGTATTTGGAAGTTATGATATATTTGAAGGAATTTTGTTGTTTGGATGAGTTTTACAGTTATGTAGA